>JAJPUD010009756.1:0-25207 GCA_023553655.1 Myrmecobius fasciatus | reverse complement strand
AATTATGGTATATGAATGTTATGGAATATTATTGTTCTGTAAGAAACGACCAGCAGGACGATTTCAGAGAGGCCTGGAGAGACTTGCATGAACTGATGCTGAGTGAAACGAGCAGAACCAGGAGATCATCATGCACAGCAACAACAGTATTACATGATGATCAATTCTGATGGACATGGCTCTCTGCAATAAAGAATTGTCTCAAACCAGTTCCAGTTGTTCACTGAAGAAAACCATATACACCCAGAAAGAGGGACATGAAATATGGACCACAACGTAACATTTTCATGATCTCTATTGACATTTGCTTGCATTGTGTTGCCTTTCTCTGATTCTTTTTTTTTTCTTGTAGATAGGATTTTTCTTGCATAACTTCTCAAGCATTTCAACATTATTAACATGTAGTGGACTTCCTGCCATCTGGGGGAGGGGAGGGGACTGGGGGTAAAATTTGTATTGGAAAGCTTTGTAAAGATCAAGGTTGGGGAACTACCCATACATATGTTATACAAATAAAAAGCTTAAATAAAAAAAAAAAGAAACTGCAAATCCATTGTTTACAACTTGCTATTCCTTTAAAATATATAATAAAGTTATACAAATGTTTAAAAAAAATAGTATTTTATTTTCTTCCCCAGTCATGTCAAGAAAATTTTAACATTCATTTTTACAGCATTTTGAGTTTCAAATTTTTCTTCCCTTATATGCATTTTGAAATAGTTTTTACTTGTGCTGCCATGTAAAACATATTTCATATCAATCATAGTTGTGAAAGTAGAAACAGATCAAAAGAAAAAAAGCACCAGAAAGAATAAAGCAAGTGAAAAAATATGCTTTGGTCTGCATTCAGAGTTCACCAGTTCTTTATCAAGTTATTGACTGCATTTTCCTTCACAAATCCTTCGTACTTGTTTTGGATCATTATGTTGCTGAGAAGAGCTGAGTCATTCATAGTTGATCATCACACAATGTTGCTGATACTGTGTATGATGTTTTTCTGGTTCAGCTCATTTCATTTTCCAACAGCTCATACAAGTCTTTCCCAGGTTTTTCCTGAAATTTGCCTGCTCATCATTTCTTATTGCCCAGTAGTATTCCATTACATTCATATACCACAGCTTGGTCAGCCATTCCTCAATTGATAGGCATCCCCTCAATTTCCAATATTTTATCATCACAAAAAGGGCTACTATATATGGTTTCAAATATGTAGGTCCTTTTTCCTATTTTATGATCTCTTTAGGGGTATAGTCCTACTAAGGTATTGCTGTGTCAGAGGGTATGTACAGTTTGGTTCCTATTTGGGCATAATCCCAATTTTCCCACATTATCTCCAATATTTATCCCTTTCCTTTTTGCTCATATTAATTTAAAATGGTTCCTCAGAGATGTTTTAATTTGCATTTCTCTTGTCAAAAATTATTTACAGCACTTCTTCATGTGTTTATAGATAGTTTTGACTTCATCTGAAAACTGCCTGTTCATATCTATTGACCATTTATCAATTGGGGAATGACTTTATTTTTATAAGTTTGATTCGATTCTGTATATATATATGAGGCATTAGGCCTTCCCATAGGTGTTGCAAAAATTGTTTCCCAGATTTCTGCTTTCTTTCTAATCTTGGTTGCATTAATTTTGTTTGTATGAAAGACTTTTAATTTAATGTAATCGAAATCATCTATTTTCCATTTTGTAATGCTCTCTATTTCTTTTTTGGTCATAAATTTTCCCCTTTCCATAGATCTGATAGGTAGATTAGTCCTTGTTCATTTGATATACTTGTAGTGTTCTGTATTCTATTTATCTCCTCTGTTTCTTTCTTATTTAATTTTTTTGGTTGGATTTATCAAATTCTGAAAGGAAAAAGTTGAGTTCTATCACTGATTTGCTTTTCTATTTTTATAGTTTTGTTATTTCTTCCTGTAACTTACTTAACTCTTCCTTTAAGAATTTGAATTGCTATACCCCTTGGTGTATATATGTTTAGTATTGATATTGCTTCACTATCTATGGTGTCTTTTAACAAGATATAGTTTTCTTCTTTGTCTCTTTTAATTAGGTCTACTTTTTCCTTCACTTTCTTTGAGATCAGGATTACTACTCCCCCCCTTTTTTTTTTTACTTCAGCTGAAGCATAATAGATTCTTCTTCAGTCTCTTACCTTTACTCTGTATGCGTCTCTGTTTCAAGTGTATTTCTTGTAAACAACATATTGTAGGATTCTAGTTTGTGATCCACTCTACTATCTGCTTCCATTTTATGAGAGACTTCATCCCATTCACACTAACAGTTATGATTACTACCTGTGTATTTCCCTCTATCCCATTTTCCCTCTTGTTTGTCCTCTCTCTCCTTTCACCCTTTTCCTTCTCACTAGTGTTTGGTTTCTGCTTACCACCTCTCCTGATCTCTCTTCTCTTCTGTCAGTCTGTCCTCTCCCCCCTTAACTTAATCTCTACCTTTTCTACTCCTCTGCCAGATAAGAGAGTTTATTATATTCAAATGATTGTATACATTATGAATTCCTTGAGTCAATACTGATGATAGTAAGATTTAACGGATGCTCTTCACCTACCCTCTCCTTTCCCCCTCTACCACAGTAGGTCTTTCATGCCTTTTTTCATGTGAGATATTCTACCTCTTCCTTTCATTACCCAGTATATTCCTCTTTCTCATCCTTTATTTTCTATGTCATTCTCTGAAATTCCCTACATATTCATACCACTCTACATATGTATATATTTCTTCTAGCTGTACTATTAGTGATGCAATTTTTAAAAATCACAAGGATCTTTCTGAGTATGGTTGTAAACCATTTAGGTTTATTGAATCCCTTATGTTTTCTTTCCCTCTTTAACCTGTTCATGCCACTCTTAGGTCTTAATATTGGAGTTCTGGTTTTCTCTTTATGAAATCTTGAAATCCTTCTGTTTTGTTGAGTAACCATTTTTTCCCTAATGATGTATTATGTTTAATTTTGGTGAATAAGTGATTCTTAGTTGTAGTCCTAGATCCTTTGCTTTCTAGAATATCATTTTCCATGATCTCCAATCTTTTAATATTACAGCTACCAAGTCTTGCATAATTATGACTTCATAATATTTGAATTTTTTTCTTCTTGGTCACTTGCAGTATTTTTCCCTTGATCTGATAGTTCTGAAATTTGGCTAAATGTTTATTGGAGTTTTTATTTTGGGATTTCTTTCCTGAAGTCATCAGTAGATTCTTTCAATGCCTATTTTGGCCTCTGATTCCAGGACATCAGGAGAGTTTTCCTTGATAATTTCTTGAAAGATGTTGTACAGGTCTTCCTTTTGATTATAGCTTTCAGGTAATCCAATCAAAAAGCCTTTTGATAAAGACCATTGAAAGGACAAAATCAGAAGTGTTATTATCATTGGGTTATGCCACAGACCATTTAGACAGAAAGAACAAAAAGATGTGAGGTTTAAGAAATAGATCACAAGTCCAGTACAGAGACATGTATAGAAGACATGAAGGCCTTCAGGTTTGTAAGTGGAAAGTTTAGAGCTGGAGCTTATTGTCAACCAAAACCAGAGCAACTGGTAATTTATGGATCTGCTGTGGTGATAGTTTCATACTTAAAAGGTAGAGGACCCAAGAAGAAGAAATTCCCCTCCACATTTAATTTTCATCAATGAGAAAAAAAAACCTGGTTGCTAGGATAAAAATGATTGTTATGCTATAAGAATATAGCAACTACATCTTAGAATTTATGAAAGAAAAGAAAGTCAGGCATAGTCTGACATAGATTGGGAAGAGAACATTCACAGAGATAAGAAAAGGTGTAGTTAGTATCCCATGGACTAAATTTTTATGGAGCAAGCCAGAATGGATTGGAAACTCTAAAGAATGAAATTCAAAATATACAAAAATAAATCCAATGAGCATGATAAGAAAAGGGTAGGATATCTAAAGAAGTTGTAATATATATAAGGGTTACTCACTAACCAATTAAGAGTAGGGGTGGAAGGTATCTACTGGAGGTAGAAGTAAATAATGTAGGATCAATACAAAGGAGTGACATAATACATAGTATCAGGAGAGCTAAAGGTAAAAATAAGACTTGATGAAGAAAGCTAAAAACAATAAAAATGATATTTTTTGAAGCTGTACTCATATCGTGTGTGTCTTTGCATCTTGCAAGATATAATATACCTCTTAATTCATCTGTGGGGGAAAACACACAATATAAAAAATCCTCAGGTTCAAAGAAGGTACAGGACCACTGATCTGGGGAGATAGAATAATAACCAACTAACTGAAAGATAAAAGAGCTACACAGCTCTTCTTTTGCTTATATTTTCTTTGCTAAAGTTGGTTGGTTGCTCTTCATTCTTGAAGAGAACCAAAATGATATCATTATGGTAAAGCCAGATTACAGTGTGTATGGCTATGGATGATCAGACCAATATGAACTCGTACTGTTCTGCTACACATCAAACACTAATAGTATCTATATATTTGAGGTGGATTCTTTAACTTTGTGCATCTGAGTTAATTCAATTCTTCTTTGCTCATAGAGTACAGCACCTTCTCTAATGAGGGTACACCAAGCTGGACAGTCCTCTGTCAGTGTCTCTTATGTCATACAATCAATTCTAAAGTTCTTAAAAGAGAACTTGAGTTCATTTTTAAGAGAATAACTTGAATTATTGTATCACTTTTTCTGACCACCTTGTAAGTAATTGCCCGGTGTGAGTTCTCCATAAATCAGTCTATTTGGTAAGTTTGACATTTGAACAATGTGGACAGACTAGTGGAGTTGTGTTCTCTGCAGTAGAGTTTGAATGCTTGGCAGTTTAGTTTGAAAAAAAAGAACCTCAGTGTCTGGTATCTTATCCTGCCAAGTGATCTTCAGAATCTTCTTAAGACAATTCAAATGGAAGCAATTCAGATTCCTGGCATGGCACTGTTATATTAAATGGGGTCAGTACAATGGCTCTGTAGACCTTCAGTTTGGTAGTCAGTCTAATATCTCTCCTTCCTTTCACACTTTATTTAGGAACATCTCAAACACTGAATTAGTTCTGGAAATGTGCATGTCAATTTCATTATCAATGTGGGCATCCCTGGAAGGTATACTGCCAAGATAAGAGGGCTTATTCACAGCATTCAAAACTTCACCATTTGCTCTAACTGATGGTTCCACATATGGAAAATTATGTCAAAATTTAATTGCCCAGTGAGGTTCATCAGTATAGTATGTCAATTTCATGCTGGCATGTGGCATGGGTTCTGGACAATGGACAATGTTCTTGAGCTTTGTAGTGAAACAAAAGCTGTTTGCTTACTCCCATGCTTGATGCTTTCAGCCATATTGTCAAATACTTTCAATAAGGACAAAAATGGCTTTGCAAAAGTAGAACCAAAAGGACAAAGTCAACATTATTAAAAAAGTAATTGATACTTACCATAAGTATAACCATCTAGTGATCTTGATGAATTCAAGTCACCAGAACTGCATTCTAAAGAACTGGAAAAAATATAGAGAAATGTTTACTAAAAGGTAATAAAATCTGATTCATTTGAAAGTTATTGAATGTTAAGACTCTCAAGATATTTATTAATGATTCAATGTGAACTTGGAAAGAGATGTCCAGTGCTGAATGAATAACTTTAGAGTGGGAAATCCCACAGATAACATTCTTATCAAATTTACATGCTATCTAAAGTTGAAATGACAGATTCAAATTCCAAAGAGGTCTTGATAAGTTGGAATAACACATCAAGTGAATTTTAATAACATTAATTTAAAGAAATGCAAAGCCTTACATGGGGGTTGGAAAAACCATTCACATATTCTAAGTGGAGAAGACATTGTTAGACAACAATGCATGTAAAAAAGTTCTTGTAGTTTTGGTCTATTGCATGCTCAATATGAGCCAACATTTTAGTATAATGGTCAATAATAACTGAGGAAACAGGCTGAGGGAAATTAAATGAATTTCAGAGCTAGAGTATCTGAAGGATTTGAATTCAGGAATTTCTTATTTCCAAGAACAATGCTTTACTGAATACATCATTCAACTGCCAGGAAAGTCAATATAATCATAGATGTCTGGGGTCCAGGAGTGGAAAAGTAAAGTCCTCCTATAGTTTAGCCTCATTCAGACCACATATCGAGTTTTGTGTTCAGTTTAATTCATTGCATCCTAGGGATGGCATTGATAGAGTAGAGAGAATGCAAAAGAAGTCAACAAGGACAACGAATGGCCGTCATTATAAGGATTGGTTGAAGGATCTGGGAGTGCTTTGCTTTGAAAAAAAAAAAAAAAAACTTAGTTTGAGAGCTCAGATCTCCAGTTATCTGAAGAATTACCAGATAAAAAAGAAGTTAAATTACAGAGTTATTTCCTTTGGATAGTGGCTTCCTTAGGAGGTAATGGGCTCCTTATTACTTGAAATATTCAAGAAAAGACTATGTTATTCGACCAACAGGACGATTTCAGAGAGGCCTGGAGAGACTTGCATGAACTGATGCTGAGTGAGATGAGCAGAACCAGGAGATCGTTGTACACGGCAACAACAGTACTATATGAGGATCAGTTCTAATGGACATGACTCTCTTCAACAATGAAATGCTTCAAACCAATTACAATTGTTCAGTGAAGAAGGCCATATACACTCAGAGTGAGGGATGTGAAATGTGGACCACAACATAACATTTTCATGTTCTCTATTGAGGTTTGCTTGCATTGTATTTCCTTTATCAGATTATTCTTTCTTATAGATACGATTTCTCCTGAACAAAAAAAAAATGATGTGTGGCAATAACTATACATATATTTGACTTAAGTATTCTAACATAATTATCATGTAGTGGATATCCTGCTATCTAGGGAAGGGGTGGGGAGTAGGGGGGAAACTGATTTTTTTTTTGGATGGACAGGGCTATGGATTTGATACTCATTCACCTTATCTTAATTAAGCAATATTGTCTTAGAGCAGATTTTGATAGGTTCAAGGGAAGAAAGCAATGAGAGCACAACTGATGGGAAAAAAGAATGCCCAGTATGGAAATACTGGAAGGCAAACTATTGCCCACAATTTTCTTCAGAATGGTCCTGCTTAACACCTTGTTATAAGAGTGTGGTATAACAAAAAGAATACTGATTTGTGGCTAGAGGATCACGGTTTGAATCTCAATGTGACTTTACGCAAGTCATGTTGTCTTATTTAGCCTTAGTTTCCTTCTCCATAACAACTGAGGAGATTAAACAAGGTAATCTCTTAAGTTTTTTTCCTGACTATAATTCCTATGATCCTAATTAATAATTTTAGCTATCATTGCTATAATACTTTAAGATGTATGTAAATTATCTCATTTGAGTCTTACAACCCTTCCAGTTAAATACAATTGATATTATTATCAACTCCTTTTTTCAGAGAAGGAAACAGTATGTGAAAGGTTAAATGATTTTTCAGGTTGTTAAATTAGTATAAATCCATCTGAGAATTAAATCCAGGTCTTCCTAACTCAAAGTCCAATAACCAATGTATTATATCATATTGTCTGTGTGTGTGTGTTGGGGGGTGGGGATGATAGTGATAGGACAGGAAGAATGGAATGCTATGAAGACTTATTTTCCCAATATTTCCATATATATATATCTATATTTACATATGTGTGTGAGAGACAGATATTCTTATACTTCCAGTTTGACTTAGTTTGAGGTTTTGAATCCTCAGCATATGGACTATAGAAGAGAAAAATTTATAAATGTTATGGTCAAGTAGACACCTGTGTATTTCGTTTTTAGCAAGTTTGAGATAGCTTGGTATAGCTGCAAAGACTGTGGGCTTGGGGGACAAGTTTAGGAAGCTTGTGTTACATTTCTGGAATTTAATGTGATTCTTGGGGCAAAAGTCAATATAATTTAGTGAAAACACAATTGGATTTAATGACAGGGGTCAAGACTTGTATTCAAGTTCTCTTTTTCCACCTGTGTGATCTTGACAAAATCACTTATCTTCTCTGTAGAAAGAAGAGACTAATTGATCTAAGTTCCCTTCTAACTCTACATCTATGATACAAAGCCATTTCATCCATCTGGGTTTCTTCATCTGTGAAGTGATCAATGTATCTAAATGACCTCTGGTTGCCTTGTAGGCCATGATCCCTTAGGATAAACACAATTGATTAAGTTATGAACAAAAAAATTTCTTAAGCATTCATTATATGCCAAACACTGTGCAAATATAAAATCAAGGTAGTCCATTCCCTTAATGAGCACACATTGTATTAGAGACAGACAATACATGGAGTAGTCATGGACAGGAAAAGATATTTTGGACTGGGAAGTCAGATACTAAGAGAAGCCATAGGGATATCATTTGATACATCTTTTCCAGAAGTGATAATGGAATTGATTCCATTGCAGTTCCTAACACAAGAGGTGTTATAGACATAGGCTATAGGTATGGCTGATTTGGTTGATACCAAAAAGAGAATCAGAATGGCAGGATGGAATGTGAAGCAAGGACAGGTTGTCTTGAGTCTTGCTAGTTAAAGAGGGCTATATGTTTGTATTTACTCACTCACCAATTTGTATAATTTGGCCCCAGGGAGAGATTTCTAGAACTTCCATGAATATATTAAATCCCCCACAGAATGGTTTCTTGAGGTCAGGGAAAGCAAGTTAACAGATGCAGAAGATTGCTTGATGGATACAAAACTTTCCTTCAAATTTAACTAATTTAACTTGTCTAAACCATTAATTGAGTAGTGCCCCACAAAAATTTAAACTCAACATCTTTTTTTTGGAGCAGCCAATGACATCAGGATTTTACAGAAGAAGAAATGAAGGTCATACAGGAAAATTATTGGAAAATAATTTGTTCTGTGTCATGTAGATAATAAGAAACACAATCAGGTCCTGAACTCAGGTCTTCTGGCTCCTGATCCAGTATTCTTTTCACTAAACAACACTGCCTATGAACCTGCCTTAATGGTAAACTGTGGAAATTTTAGCAGGGCATGCTTTTAATGTGCAGTATGGTATAGAGTAATGTCAAATTCAAATAGAAATAAGTCCTTGCAACCCTCTATGTCTCAACTAGTTGGTAAACTGCTTGAAAGGAGACGACAAGATCAGACTTACACTTTGGGAAATCACTTTGCCTGAATGGATAATGAATTGGAGTAGAAGACTTGAAGCCCTCCAGCAGGCTATTACAAAAATCAAGACAAGAGGTAATGCTAGCAGTATCAGAGGAGAGAAGAAAGCATATTTGTGAGAAGTTGCAAGGGTGAGATCAACAGGCTTTGAGGCAAAATTTTGGTGTGAGTTGAAAGTGGGGTGAGGCAGTGAGGACTTTTAGAGGACCCCAAAGTAGTGAGCTTGATGGATTGGGAAAATGGTTTTACCTTCTACAGTAACTGGGAAGGTAGGGGTGAGAGAGGGCTTAAGGGGAAAGCTATTGAGATATGTTTTAGAAATTCTGAGATAAGGAAGGTTCAGTTTGAGATGTCTGAAAGGTAGTTGGAGATAGGAGATTAGAAGTCATAAAGGATTTGGAGCAGGATAGGCAGATCTGAGAATCATAAGCATAGAAATGGGAATTAAATCCATGGGAACTGGTGAAGTCACCAAGTGAAGTAGTAGAGAGGGAAAATTATAAAAGGTCCAGACAGAACCCTGCAAGAGGATCTAGCAAAGGAGACAGAGAAGCAATGATCAATAGATTGGATAAGAAACATGAGAGTGTAGTGTCCTGAAAACCCAGAGAGAAGAGAATATCAAAAGAAGAGCATGATCAAGAGTATTAAAGGATGTAGAGAGGTTAGGGAAAATGTGGATTTGGCAACTAAGACATTATTAGCAACTTTGGAGGTATATTTTTGGTGGAATGACAAAGCTGGACATTAGATTATTAGATGTTAAAAACAATGAGAAGAAAGAAAAAAAAGGCATCTATTGTAGAAAACCTTTTGGAGGAGTTTAGCTACAAATAGCAGAAGAAATATAGGCTGAGAGTTAACAGAGATGAAAAGATAAAATGAGAATTTTTTTCAGAATGAGGGAGACGCGGGCATATTTGTAGGCAACTACAAATGAACTAATGAACTAATAGAAAAAGAATTGAAAATAAATGAAAGAGCAGACACAACAGAGGGAGCAATATGTTAGAGGAGATGGGATAGAATGGAATCATGAAGAAGTAGAAAGAAGTATCAGCCTTGATAAGGAAAAAGGCCACTTCTTCATGTGAGACAGGAGTGAAGGAGGAGAAAGTGGCCTGAGAGATGAGAAAGAAGGGAATAAAGGGAGTTTGGCCTTAGTTTTTTTTTCCTATAAAATATGATGCAAAGTTCTCAGATAAGCAAGTAAAAGTATAGAGAACCATGAGAAGAGATGGCAAAGTTTTTGAAGAGCCACTGTGGGGAGTGGGATAGTGAGCTGATAAAGCAGAGATAGCAGGATTGCCTAATGGTGATGAGTGCCCAATTAAGGTGGTTTAATATAAATTTGCAATGAACCCAGTCAGAACATTTGCACGACATTCTTTACCTTCATTCAACAACACATGTGCAGGAGCAAAGGTGATAAAAGATAGGAGAGATCCAAGGCTGAGCCTTGGCTGAGTGTAATCATCATTATAATAATGGAGATAGGAATTCAAGAAAGGAGGACAGTTCAAGTTGAATTGGTTAACCAAAAGGTCAAGATGGGGAGAAGAGAATAACTAGTGTAGAGGAGATAAATATGAAAGAGTTGAGGAATCAGGTGATTAGAAGTCATGGTTCAGATGAAAAGTGAAATTTTGTAAATGAAGGCAGAGGCAGAGATGAACATCCAATAAATTATGGTTAGATAAGGGGATCTCAGAATTCTTGAACATAGAAGTGCTTTTATGGGTGATGGCAAGATCAAGGTTATGACCATCTTTGTGACTGGTTGAAGTAGGGTAATAACTCACGGGAAGTAAGTTGAAGAAATGATTGGTTAAGGTGTTTGGAGGAAAGTAAAAAATGTATGTTAAAGTCTCCAACTATGAGGGCAGAAGTTGAGAAGAAGAGAAAAATTGTGAGTCAGGTATTGAATTTATTGAGGAAGGAAGGGGAGTGAGCTTGAGGTTTGTAAACAATAGCTGACAAGATTTTGATTGGGTGCCAGATAGGAAAAGCATGAACCTCAAAGGAAAATGGAGAAAGGAGAGAAGCTAAAAGTGTTAATTGAGGTATTCCCACTCTATCACCCCAATCAGTGAACCAAAGCTGAGTAAAGATGAAGCTGGGATTGGAAAGGGTGTCCAAGAAAGTGTGTTATCAGGAGGAAACAGGTTTCAATAAGAACTAGTAGATGCATGGAGTGAAAGAAGAATAGATTTAAAATGAGGGGAAGTTTGTTGGCTATGGAACAGGTATTACATAGAGCACAGTGAAAGGGCTGGGTGGAATTAGGATGAGATTAAGATGGATGGAATTAGCATGGGAAGATTAATGGAAATGAGAATTTGGGTGGTATGGGCAATATGAATGAATATGTAAACACACATATACACACAATACATATATACACATTTTACATATGCACATATATACATATACATACATATGTGAAATTTAGAGTCACTGGGATGTTAAGGGATAATCAAGTATGAAAATGTTCACCATTGGGTGGCGGATGCCTTCAAAGAACAGGTGCTGCAAGAGATGGGAAGTCTGAAGTTGAAGGGTGTTACTATTCTTTGCATTGAAGTTCTTTACATTCCAGTCAGGAGATTAGACTGACAACACAAGGTTGAAGTTGCCTTGTGCTGGCACAGATAAAAATGTCTGTTTTGGGGTATTTGGAAGACAATTATCCTTATCTCTTGAAGGCTTTCCTCAGGGGACATGTTGCACTCAGCAGGATCTGTAAAGCACAAATAGGTGGAGTTGGGGAGGGATAACATTCCAGGCATGGAGGACAGAAAGAAAATGTCCTGATTGAAGTTAAGTCAATATGAGAAAATTTCCTTTATTGCCCTGAAAATATGTCCCATATTGGAGAAATGCTTTACTTAAATGCATGATGTTACATAAAGTTAACTTGGTTTCCTGTCTGTGTTGTGAAAGATTGGAGATCTTTTGAGGGGGGAAAATCAGGTTAGTGCATCATGCCGAGTCTATTACTCAGTAACATCCTGAATAGCATAATTAGAAACAGCTGGAGAAGGCACATTTTCATTACACACTTCCATTATAGAAAATGGCAGATGAAGGAAGAGAGAGGTTGCTATGGTTGTACTCTACTGACACATTTAGGTTCTCAGCTCTCATTGGGGTCCAATAAAATCACTGCTCATGAGCTCCAGTTTCCCAAAGCTACCACCTTCCAGGCTTTCAGGATTGGAGGCTGAGTCTTTGTTTTTTGACCTTGCTCCCCACCTCCCATCTACCATCTTCAAAATAATGGAAGAAAGACACAGGAAGTTTCACCAATTCCCAATTAACCTTCCTCATTTCTCTATATTGTAAGAGGGGAGATATGTTAGTCACTCCCAGAAGGTTGGTGGCTCTTAAAAGTCCTCATTTTCAAGCAAAAAACTCCACGAATCCTTACAGCTGCATTATTGATACACTATGTGACTATTCCCAATTATGAAACATAGAGACATCTCCATCTATGTTACTTACTCAGCTTCCATCCGCTGAACACCTTTCCTTCTATTGTCACAAGTACTACTGCCCAGTCACATGTCCTCCATATTCTGGCAATATCCCCAAAACCTTTACTTTTTGCTAGACAATTTGGTTAAAACATTCTAGCTTATAAAGATATGCTAGCATACTGTAGACATATTTATAGGAGTGAAGTTTCTACAGAGACCATAGTGTTCAACTTGATTGTGCATTGCTCCATGATAAAGTCTGAAAACAATTGATATAACAGAAAGATCAATCAATAATTATTTAATAAGTGACAACTTGTACTATTATACTAAGCACTTGGGACACAAAAATAATCTAATAGAGGAAACAATAAACAAATAAATATATCCAGAGAAAGTTATATATAGGGAACATAGAAAACGATTAACAGAGGGAAGGCACTAGAATTAGGAGGGATTTGGGAAAGGTTCTCTGTAGAAGGTAGAATTTTAATTGGGACTTAAATGAAGCCAAGGAAATTAATAGTCCTACCAGAGAAGAAAGCACATTCTGACCATGGGAGACAGAAAAAATCCCTGGAGCTGAGGGACAGGGTATCTTGTTTGTGAAATAGCCAGGATGTCAGTGTCCCTGGATCAAAGAGTGTGTGTCAAACCTTCTGGAGAGCAATTTGGAACTACACCCAAAGGGCTATAAAACTGTGCTACCCTTTGATCCAGCGGACTCTACTGAGTCTGTATCCCAAAGAGATCATAAAAGAGAGAAAAAGGACCCACATATGCAAAACTGTTTGTAGCAGCCCTTTTTGAAGTGGCAAGGACCTGGAAATTGAATGAATGCCCATCAGTTGGGCAATACCTGAATGAGTTATGGTATATAAATATAATGAAATATTATTGTTGTATAAGAAATGATGAATAGGCTAATTTAAAAAAAAAAAAAAAACCCTGGAAAGACTTACATGAACTGATGCTAAGTGATATAGTATACAGTAACAAGAAGACTGTGTAATGATCAGTTGTGAAGGACTTTTTTTTTTTTAAACAATGAGGTAATTCAAAGCAATTCCAATAGACTTGTGATGGAAAGTACTATCTACATCCAAAGAAAGAACTATAGAGACCGAATGTAGATCAAACACATTATTTTCACCTTTTTGTTGTTTACTTGTTTTTCTTCCTCGTGGTTTTTTTTTTTCCTTTTGACCTGATTTTTCTTGTGCAACATGATGAATACAGAAATATGTTTAGAAGAATTGCACATGTTTAACCTATATCCGACTGATTTCTGCCTTGGGGAAAGGGGTGGGTGGAAGAGAGGGAGAAAATTTACAAAAGTGAATGTTGAAAACTAACTTTGCATATATTTGGAAAAATAAAGTACTATTAAGAGTGTGTGTCAAGGATTATGTGTCATGGGTTATGAAGAGCTTTGAATGTGTAACAGGATTTTTTTTTATTCAATCTTAGAGGCAACTAGGGAGTCAATGGTGGAACAAATGAAGCTGTCTCTGAAAGGCCTCTAATAGCAGGCTCAGATCTTGTTATAACACTTGTTAAATAAGAATTTTTTCAAGTCTTATTGTAAGATGTTATTGTTCTAAAAGGAACAGTGACATCACAGGTAATATCTTCAGTTGGGTGTGAATTGGATTTAAGTGAGACAAAGTTACACAAAGTCGTTAATCTTACTCTTTCTTCCTGAGCTATTGAGTCCATGATAGGACACAAGTCAAGACAATTGGCAATGGTCCAGGTTGTGGTAGATGACCTTGGCATCTTTGATGTCTGACCAAGTTCTAAATACTCCAATAGCAGCTAACTCAGCTGCCTTTATGACCATTGGAACAAACTGTTTTCATTCTCCCATTCTGTCAAGGGGAGTCTTCACAGGCTTGGGGTAGATCCTCCTACCTCCCTCATAGGTCTGAAGCCTATTAGTTACTTTCAGCCTAATTTAGCCCATTTACTGGGATATTTATTGAGGTATGGGCACTGTACATTTTATAGCTTCTCTGAACCAGAGAGTTGGGTGAAAAGTGAATACCAAAGATAGATAAGCAACTTGATTGAAAAGGGCTTGGCAAGCCCTCATGCCAAAGGTGTTAGTCCTTCTGGATCACCCATATAACCCTATAAAACATTAGACACTTGGGAAAGTGACATAACAGACATATGTCTGTATTATAGCAGGATCTCTACAGTAACTTAGGAAATACAGCAAGTAGAAAACACTGAGGTCAGTAAAATTCTTCAGTCAAAGCAAACTGCAGAAATTATACCTAAAATAAAAAAATAAACAAAAAAATTTCAAACCATTTTGAAAAGAAAATGAACACTTAGACTTAAGTCCTGTTACAGTATGATGTCATGAATCCAACTAACAGATCAATTATACCAAATAGTAATTGTTTAAAAGTTTAAATTTGCTATGGTTATCATAAATACATACAATCTCCCACAGTAGTTGACATAAAGGATGAACAATTCAGTACAATTCAGTACAACAAGATATATGGTGGCCATAAAATAGACAAACTGAAAAACTATTGGAAAGGTAGAACTATCCTAAAATATGAAACCACCATAATAGAATTGATTTGAGATGGTTATCAAAGACTTTTGAAAATGCAACAGATGATTCCATTGATATCTAGATGATTTCTATAGTAGAAAACTTGAACCCTTTATTTTCCCAATAAAGGCAACAAAAAAAGAAATATGGGGAAATGGAGCCCAGAAAACAAAATATATCAGAAATTCTAGGTTTTCTTAATCAACTATTGAAAATAAAAGTCAACAGATAAAAAGAGTAATACAAGGAGTCAAAATAACAAAAAAAGAACAAAATAAGTAATTTAATATTAATAAAACAATTTGACTATAGAGACTTGAGGAGCAAAGAAATGTGAAGAAAGAAGAGTGTGAAGAAATATATAAGGCTACAAAAATCTCAAAATGGATCAAAGAGAAACAGAAAGTTTCCTTCTATTAACATAATGTATGACAGAATAGACATGTCACAGAAGGTGATGGAAAATCTATCTGCTTTGTAAACTGTAATTTCTCAGGGCCAGATGATTTTTGGCTTAAGGGCTTCCTAGCAAAGGATGAATTCCTAGCAAAACACTTGATCAGTTTCCTTTCAGACACAAGCTAGATTCCCATCTTTCTTAAATGAAAGTATCATATATTTACCACCAAAAAGATGAGATTAGCAGTGATTAGTCCAAATATAGGTGAATTACATGTACTATATACAAAATAGTCATAATTTTTATCACACACACACATAAACACACACACAATCTGTATATACTTAAAGGGGGGACAATAAGGGGGGGGGAGATTCCTTTGGCTAGGGAACAAAAAAGAGTATACCAAAAAGCCACAGAGGTGTAATGAGAAAATTATTAATAATTTGATAACTGATTAAGTTGTTCCACAACATTTATACCAACTCTTCTAATTCTGTTCTGTACTAATTAATCGCTCATTTACAAACTTTAAATACATAAGATGGATGTACACACAGTAAGAACACCAGAATATTTGATATCCACATAAAAAACTATTTTCTATTTAAAACATGCCACCTAATGTCAAGAATGTTAATAATAAAATGTAGAATTTTTCAGGGAACCAATTAAAACCAATTTTGGTCCTGCCAGCCTTAAATCTATTATTATCTCTCCTAAGGAGACCTAAGTATGTTTTCAAAATAAAAGATGGAATTGAGCCTAAACACTTCATTAATCATTTGGCCCACATAGAGACATAAAAATCTATGATACCACTGAAAAACATCAAACACAAAAGAATGTTAGCAAACTAATGACACTGGTAACTCTAAATGACACAGTAAATACAGCACTGCTTTGGAACCAGGCAGACCTGAGTTCAAATTCAGCCTTATACATTTATTAGGTATGTGACTTTCTGAGTCACTTAATCTCCATTTGCCTCAGTTTCCTCGTTTGTAAAATGGAATAATAATAACATCTACCTCCAAAGTTTTTTGTGAGATATAAAGTATTTAAAATGGTGTCTGGGGGCAGCTAGGTGGTGCAGTGGAGCACTAGCCCTGAAGTCAGGAAGACCTGAGTTCAAATCTGGTCTCAGACACTTAATATTCCCAGCTGTGTGACCCTGGGCAAGTCACTTAACCCCAAATGCCTCAGGGAAAAAAATGGAGGCAGAGACATTGTATTGTTGAATATGTTTTTTCTCTCTATCCTTTGTGGGTCTTGAGGCTAATCCAAAGTTCTCATACCCCATAACAGTTTTTCCCTGCTTCATTAAGCCCAACAGATTGTCAATGAAGACATATGATGGATAGATAGTGTAAAAATTTAAAAAAAATGAATGAATGAATGAATAAATAAATAAATAAGACTTTAAATGGCACTGGAAAGTAGAAATGGAGAATTTAGTAGATTTAGAGTCAGGAAGTCTTATATAGTTGATGAAATACTTTGTACCCCAGGATGAAACAACTACCATCTCTGTTCCTTCTCCCCCCACCCCATCCCTAGTCACTAGTCATATAATTTGACTTGTTTTTATAGCAGTAGAGTTGGATTTTGATAGGTTATAGAGTCCAACCTCTATCTAAACAGAAATCTTGTCTACAGTAACACTGATAAGTTGTTCATGGCCGTATAATGCTTGAGTAAAAGAAAATCCCTCTCCTGGCTGCACTGTTGATTCCTCTCTACCAGTACCTTCTCTATCATGGCCACCTCCAGTGGTCCTGATCTCTCTCTGGCCACTGGACCCCGATGGTTTCAGAGAAGAGATTGAGGCAGGTGACCTTGCACAGTCCTCCTTCACTTAAATCCAGTTCACTTGCATGTCATAGCCACATTTGAGAATAAAGGACAAACAACCACTATTATACCACAGAAACCTCTCCACTCTGGAAGCTCCCTGCACCTTTGCACAACTCACACTGAAAGCTTGCTTTTTCCCTGAGATTTCACCTTCTGATTGGTTGGTTTCTCCCAGAATATCCAACTCAAAGACCAAAATGTCTTCTCTCTTCTCCAGGTTGCCCTGCTGATTAATTTCTACAAGATTTTTCTCTTCCAGTGCAGTGGTCTGGATAACTTCTCCTACCCTCACACCCCTTTCAAGTCCCTTTTAGAAAAGAAACTCCTTGAAGGAACAGAAGGATGATGAATTCATATCTTTCTGATTCTCAGGCCAGTTCTCTATCCATTATACTGCATTGTCTCTATTGTATTCTGCTGCAATGGAGATAAAAGAGATCCGAGGCTCACAGAATAATCTTATCTCCAAACTATCTGTAGTTCCCCTTTAGATCCGCATTCCTACTTGGAGATCATACATTTCTTCATTGTTTTTATTCCCAATGTTATTCTTCAATCAAGTCCCACTCTTTGTGATGCAATTTAGGGTTTTCTTGGCAAAGATTCTGGAGTGATTTGCCATTACCTTCTCCAGATCATTTGACAGGAAACTAAGGCAAACTAAGTTAAGTGATTTACCCAAAGTCATGTGAGGAGTCTGAGGATGGATTTGAACCCAGGAAGATAAGCCTTCCTGACTCCAGGTCTTGCTCTCTATTCTCTATACCACCTACCTGCCTCTTACTCCCAGGTAGTAAAGATCACTGGTTTGAGAGCAGTTCAGACTATCATATCGATTTATTTTGAGGAACTAAGGGGAGGACTATTGGCAGGATAGTCAGTAGTGCTAAATGTAGCAGAGAAGCTCAAGCAGAATAAGAACTGAAAAAATACCATCAGAGATCATTGATATCTTTGGAGAGTGATAAACTCAGAAGCCACATTGTTGAGACAAGTCAACCCATTGAACTTTTGGTCTGTTCTGAGATCATGTGGAATTGGAGATAGATTACTGGACTTTTAATGGGTAGAGACCTGGGTTCAACCACCCCAGTGAAGCATTCCTATCTATGTGCCTCTGAGCAAACCACTTAACCTCTCTGAGGGTTGCACAATGAAAAGTTTGACCTTTTTTTTTTTTTTTTTTTCCCAGTCAGAGGAACTGTGTTCAAATCCTGTCTTTTCCATTAACTTTTTGTCTGATCTTTGATGAATCCCTTGAACTTTTATTATATCACTCTGCTTCTCTGTAAGGTAAAAGGCTTGGTCTAGATTAGGAGTTCTCAGAATTCCAAACAATTCTGGGGCCTCTGAAACCCTTTCATGTAGTCTACAAATTCAAAATTAGTTTTTATTTTTAATATGATAAATATCTATAAAAACAAAAACTTGTTTGACAGATTCTCCATTAATAGTATAAAGATACTGAAAACAAAAGCTTGAGAACCATTGGTCTGGATGATATTAGATATCCCTTCTAACCCTAGATTGACATTCCTGTGTGAGTCTAAGATTTCTTGTCTGTAGAATGATAATCATGATATCTATTGTACCTGCCTTACTGGTTTTTTTGTAAGCTCGGATGAGATTTTCAAACCTTACAATGTTATATAAATGTCAGTTACTATTGAGAACTTCACTAACCAGAAAACATGCGGCTAATTTAGGGCAGAACTAGGTTAAACCTAGGTGCCCTGAGGCCTATTTTAGAGTTTTTTTTTTTTCTATTCATCACTTCTTCTCTGAGAGAGAGACAGACAGAAAAAGAAAGAGACACACACATAGAGAGAGAGAGTGACAGAGAGAGAGAGTGATAGAAACAGAGAGATAGAAGGAGAGAGAAAAGAGAAGAAAAAAAGAGTCAGACAGAGATATAGTCAGAGAGACAAAGAGAGACAATGAGACACAGAGAGAGGGAGAGAGAGAGAAAGAAGAGAGAGAGAGAGAAAAGAAGAAGAAAAAGAAAAGGGAGAGAGACAGAGGGAGAGAAAGAGAGAGAAAGGGAGGAGAGAGAGAGAAGGAAAGAGAGAGAGAGAGAGAAAGAGAGAGAGAGAGAGAGAGAGAGAATAAAATGGATACCCTCAAACACTGCACAGGGAACACCACTGGCACATGCCCCATGCCCACCCTTATTCTCTTTACATTAAAGGTCCAATGGAAAAAACGGCCCCAATTCCCAAACTCCCCATTTCCATCCCCACCTCAAGACCCAAGTCGTGTACAGTAGATTTGAAGTCAAGCTGAAGATGGTTTTGGCCCCCCCCCCCCCCCCCCACAGAGAGACTGGAGATACTGTGTGTGCACAAAAAAAGATGTGTGTGTGTGTGTGTGTGTGTGTGTGTGTGTTCATGTGATCACTTATTACATTTCATTAAGTGCTGACAATGCAAACAGTCATAAATAGGCCATTGGAGGTTGCATTGCTAAGGGACCACATGTGACAAACACCTGACTTACTGATTAACTAAACATCAGTGGGGAAGGCAGTTACAGAAGAGACCAAAACAATTGTCCCAGCCAAGGAGGCCAAAGACCAAACCTTGGGCTTGTTTTCTTGTCTGGACTCAGCAGGAATCTTTTCAATTAGTGATTGGGAAAAGGCCACTTGATTTCATTGCCAAGTAAGAGAGATATTCTTAAAGGGTCCTTGGAGGGTCCTGGCTCCCTGTTCCACCCTTCTTTTCTCTCCCCAGGGTCCTTAATAGCTGGTAATTTGCCATCAGCTCCTCTCTCTGCCTCGTTCTTCCCCACTCCATCTCCATCTTTCTGATTGCAAAGACTCAGAAAGAGTAAGTGCTATACCTATGGAGACATATCTAATTATGCCAGAGATGGGCCTGGAGTCAGAGAATATGAACACCTACTGCCAATGATTCATTGGATGGAAGGTCACAAGGACTCAGTCAGGGCTGAGACTAGAATCCAGTTCTGTTGAGTTCTAGACTGTGTTCTCTTTCCGTATGATTTTGACTGATTTATTACAGCTGAATTCAATGGATATTTATTGAATTGTAATACATTAAACCATTTTAAAATTATTCATGCCTAGCAGGAAAACTGTCTTTTAGTAGACACTTTCAATGTCTTAAACATAGTAGGATGGTAGTATTTCACATGCAAGGGAAAGCCAAGAAGGAAGATACTTGGGAAATGGAATGGGACTGTTTTGGGGACATAATAATGTGACACAGTAGGGTAAAGCCCCCTGATTTTGGTCTCAGAGGACCTCAATTTGATTCTTACTTAACATCTAGAAAAGTAACAACTTTTCTGAAACTCAGTTACCTAATGTATAAAATGGCAATAAAAAACATTCATTGATACTTCCTTCTTGCAGTGGGGATGGGACAATGACATTGAAAATTCCTCTTCCCCAACTGAATTTAATCCTTTGATTAATTGATTCAATTGAGGCAGAAATTCTCCCTTTAAAGTTATTGGAATACAGAGCATATTGCTAGTTAATTTAAGGGGACGGAGGTGATTTTAAATGATTGAATCAATACTTCCCTGATTTACCCAAGGGGATTGGAGCTCAGAAAGGTAAGAAATATTGTGTAAATCTCAAAGCTTCATAGAAATGTGTTATTTCTCTGTTAATGTCCTCCTCTTTTACCTCATGGGTGACATGAAGGTGATCCTGGGACCTTAAAGACTGTAACAACAGAAGATAAGTCCTGAAAGGTCCTGCCACACTGGAAAGGTTGTTCAGGGAAGGACCCAGTGACAGACTGTAAGTTGCATCTATTTCAGATGACCAGCCTAGACATTTGAAGATAGTCACTACTCACCAGCCCTGAAGTCAGGAAGACCTGAGTTCAAATCTGGCCTCAGACACTTAACATTCCTTAGCTGTGTGACCTTGGGCAAGTCACTTAATCTCAATTGCCTCAACAAAACAAAACAAAAAAAAAAGAAGATAGTCACTACCAAGGGTCTGATCATAAGGCATGGTTTTTTTCCTTGCCATAGGAACTGTAGTCAAAGGTAAATAGTTCAAATTTTGTCTTTGACACACATTATGACACTAGGTGACCTTGGGAATCATTCATTTTTATCTCTTTGACCTTTAATTTCATTATTTCTAAAATAAGGGAGCTAGAAGAACTTAATGGAGTCTAAGAGCCTTTCCAACCTCAGCTCAAATCTCTGATTCAGTAATTCAATGGATTCATAGAAGCTATTTAAGTGTGAAGGGAATGAGATTTGCACTGATGGAAGGATCATAGAATTAGAGTTTAAAGAGATCTTAAAGAACATATAATCCAATTCTATTTTTTATAGATGAAGAAACTGAGCATTATATTTCCATGAGTTTTAAATAGAGCAAATTTCAGAGGCAGGATTTGAACACAAATCCTCTGATCTCTTGAGGCAATTGGGAAAATATTCACCTGGTGACTAATATTCTGATTTGAACATCTTTAAATTTAATTTCTCAAATAGAGACAGTCTGTCACTGGGCCCATTTCTGAAGTTGTTAGAACTTGCTAGGACCTGTCAGGATTTACTTTCTGCTAACATTATTGCAAAGGATTCCTCCATGTCATTGATGAAGCACAGGAGTTAGACAGTAGGTCACATAGGGACTTGCCCAGCAGTAGAAGTGGGAATCAAACGTAAGCCCTCTGAACCCAGCCATATTTCCATTGTCCTGTCCTGCCTCAGGTACCCATGCTGATCTCAAGCACCCACTCCACTAGAATCAGGAATCCTTATTATAAGTAATGTTGTTGTTCATGCTTTGTTTTTGAAGAGGGACCTGTGACCTCATGGTGTGATGTCTTGACTTGTGTATGAATTGGGTGTAAGGGAGGCAGAGTTATAATTCATGCTACCCTGGGGACCACCTACTCTGTTTTCATGTCAAAGCCAGCAGAGAAGGGATTCAGGAATTCCTGTTTCTCAAAGCCAACTTGCCTTTGGTGGCTGTCCCAGCAACCTCCACTCCCAGCCTTTGGGAGTGATATCTATGTGTGGCTGGAGACAAAAGAATGAATCAGTCTATAATCATCCGTCAGTGGGATCTGGCCCAGCTCTTGTCTGGCAAATTTTAGCTTTTGCAGGGAAGAAGCCATCGCTTGATGGGAAACCCCATTTCCAGGATGTGCAAATCAATCTCCTGTGTTCAACACCCTTTATTTTGGGAACAATTCAGCAGGCTCCAGTTTCCTTAGAACCTGCATGAAACCAGAGTAGCCTGGGGAAGACAATAGTTTCTGCCCTCCTTCCCTACACCAGAGAAGAGAGATGATTGTATCTCAGCCAGCTCTTACACCTCCTCCCATCCTTCCCATAGCTCTCCCACCAAACCTGCCCTACGGCTTCTCCACTTCGCCCTGGTAGAGATAATTACCAGGGCTGCAGGGAAGACATTTGGATGGCTGCCTCATATTGCCTGCCAGAAAAGTTCTAGAGATGTGCTTCTCTTCCTGTCTCTTGGCCGACAGGGACAGCTGCAAGGAAACTTTGCAGTTGGATTTCCTTAAAAAATAATAATAAAAAGGGACTTTTATACTGGGCATTACAATTTGCAAAGAACTTTCAACATATGTAGTTATTATGGGGTAGGGGAAAGAATATCAGAACCAGAAGATCTCATTTCAAACCCTGATTCTGCCCTATAGACCCTCGGACCAGGTAATTTCAATACAGATTAAGTCAATTCAATTTAATTCACCTCCACATGTAAAATATCTATAGCACGCTTAAACAGATTGTGATCTATAACTGTAATAGAACAGTTCAGTAAGAAATGACAAAAATGAGATAGTGTCAGAAAAACTTGAGAAGATTTTTGTAGAGCCAGAAGAACAATTCCTACAATAAAAAAAACCAAAAAAACAAAAAACAACAACAACAACAAAAAAACCCAGCATAAAGCAAAACAACTTTGGAAGACTTAAGATCCCATGATGAGCAACCTTGATTGCTGTTTTTGTTCAATTATTTTTCAGTCATGGCTGACTCTTGTGATTTCATTTGGGGTTTTCTTGACAAATATACTCCAGTTGTTTGCCATTTCCTTCTCCAGCTCATTTTACAGATGAGGAAACTGAGACAAGCAGGGTTCAATGACTTGCCCAAGGTCACAATTAGTAAGAGTTTGAGGCTGGATTTGAACTTAGGTCTTCTTTTGACACCCCTATTCCACCTCACTGATTATAGGGAGCCAATGATGAAGAAGTATACAACTCAATTCCTGACAGAAATGTGATGAACTCAGAATGCAAACTGATTTTTTTGAGATCTGGCCAATATAGGAACTTGTTTTGTTTGACTATGCATATTTGTTACAAGGATTTTGTTTTTCTTTCGTTTTTCCTCCATTTTTTGAAGTGAGGGGACATAGAGGGGACAGAAAATAGAATTTTGTTTATTGGAAAAAATTCAATTCCACAGACATCTACTTAACACCTATTTTGTGCTGGACAATGTACTAGGTGCTGGAAATACAAACATAGAGCTTTGTAAGGATAGTTATGACAATAATAACTTTACATTTATATGACACTTTAAGGTTTGAACAATGATTTACACACGCAATCTTGTTTGATCTGTACAAGGCTGTAAATTAACAGCTCCAGGTATAACTATACCACCTGTTGTATAGTTGAAAAATTTGAGGTTCAGGGAAGAGATAGGGCTTGCTTATGGTCTATTTCACTAAGTAGGAGTCTCGGGTCTTTTTTGAGTCCAAGACCAGTACACCTTCCACAAATGAGATGATAGGTGTAAAGCTCTTCAAAAAGAGTAAAACCCTTTTTAAAGCTAACAGGTTGTGTCTTGTTGTTTAGTGCTGGTTTCATGCCTCTTAACCTTGACTGTGTAGTTTGGCTATATTGAGACTATGAGCTCCAAGGGCATAGATTTTGAATCCAACCTTCCCACCTTGCCTTTATTATCATTTCAGTTTACAAAGGGGCAATAGAAGGGACAAAGGTAATTAAGATACCAGGCTTTGTCCCTTGACCTCAAAGAATTTCTGAATATGATGGAAGAGATAAGATATCAACTAAGATTTGCAGGTTCCTTATGTACAATCTCTTTTTATTGTCAAAATAATACTTTGAATTAGGTGCCATTATTATTCCCATTTTACAGTTAAAGAAACCAAGACTCCTAGAAATTGTGACTTGTCTCAGAGGGTCAAGCAGCTATTTCTCACTTCAGGTATAGCACACCACTCACTCTCCCATATTTTCCCTCTAGTCAGTAGTCAGTAAACTTTTATTAAGTGCCTACTATGTGCCAGGCACTATGCTAAGCACTGGGGAGAAAAAATTGACAGTCCCCACCCTCAGAAGGTTTTCAAATTAATGGTGATTGATAATATCCAAAAAGGAGGTGCCCCCTAGAGGATATCTTGCAGTGGAGCATGATTGTCCTAAAATCAAAATCAAGCCGAGCCGCTGATGGAAAATGAAGATTTAGCTGACAATTCTGAGCCCCCTCTCCAGGGTGACTTTGGGAGGAATACATGGCTCTGGGCTCCTGTCTTCAAACCATGGGGGAAGAGTTCTATCAACAAGACACTGAATTCTTCCTAGAAAGTGGTTAGATAAGGGGGAGAGAGTGTACCAGTAATGATATTGAGATTCACAAAGTGTTTTAGCATCCCAGGATCCAGATACTTCCCACAAGGCACATTATCTCATGGGGGGATTCTTTCTTTCTTTCTTTCTTTCTTTCTTTCTTTCTTTCTTTCTTTC
>JAJPUD010009755.1:35205-70786 GCA_023553655.1 Myrmecobius fasciatus | reverse complement strand
CAAGGTCATGGTTGTCCTAGGCAGCAAGATTGATTAGGTTATAAATACCTGGGTTACTGATTCAGAATTCCTTGTAGTCTTTCAGCCTAGGGTTGTTCTAGTTCTAGTTCAAGGCTTGTTAAGTTATCCTGCCTTTAGGAAAGAGATGGCATGGGATAGGATGGGAGAGAGGGAGATGGGATGGGAGAGAAATTTGGTAAAAGAAGTCCTGTTTTTCTCCTACAAAAAATAAACCTTAATTTGGTATAATTGTTGAGTTAATTTTAAAGCTTCTTCAGAGAATTTTTTTTTTTTTTGCTGAGGCAATTGGGGTTAAGTGACTTGCTCAGAGTCACACAGCTAGGCAGTGTTAAGTGTCTGAGGCCAGATTTGAACTCAGGTCCTCCTGACTTCAGGGTTGGTGCTCTATCCACTGAACCACCTAGCTACCCCTTTCAGAAAATATTTAAAAAGAAATCAACTAGATGTATATAATCCACTTTAGGAGAGACTATTTTGAAGGACTTCATAAATAATAATAATGCTTTGAAGCCATCTGGGATGGCTGAAGTAGAATACTCATTAGTGATAATGGTATTAATAAACAATAACACTGGTATTTTACAAATACATGTCACTTTCAAACTTACAAAGTTATAGTACACTGGAACTGAAAAAGGATGTTAAGATCATTTTGGTTCAACATTGTCATTTTACATATGAGGAAACCAAGACTATTAATTATTAATATTATTATAGTACTTTTAAGGTTTGCAAAACATCTTTCCCATGGCAATGTAGTGAGGTGATAATGCAAGGAGAATTATACCTTTATAATTTAGAAAATTAGAGGTTAAATGACTTGGTTATGATCAATCATAAACAATGAGTTTGGAATTGATTCTTCAATGAATACTCTATTTTTTACATTATAGCAATTCTTTGAAATAAATGTCCTAGTTTTTTTCTTTTATTTTTTTAAAGGAATTACTGAAATTTCTTGTCATTCCATGATTTCGTGGAGGTTCATTAAAATTTCCCCTTCAACAGGTACCACTAATTCATTTTCCTTCATATTACAATTTTTTTCCCTAATCTTCGGGGATTTCAAAGTCTTGAAGGAGCACATAAACTATGTAATACAATAATAATTAGCATAAAAGAGGGCTTATATAGTAGCTCACTACTACCATTAGCACCAGCACCAGCACCACCACTATCCTCAGTGTGATAATGTCCATAAAGGTAGACTTGACAAATGTCAAGTAAAATGTCAATGTAAAAGTAATGATGCTCAGTCAATATTTGTTAAAAATTTTTGGAAAAACTTGAAAGCAGTATGGCAGAAACTGCGTAGACCGATATCTCACACTGTTTGTCAACATAAGATCAGAATGGATAGATGGATGATCAGATATAAAGAGATAAATTACAAGAAAATTTGAAAAATATGGAACATATTACTTATCTGACTTATGGATAGGTGAGCAATTTGTGAATAAACAAGAGATACAGATTAGAGTGAGGTATAAAATAGATAGTTCTGATCACATTGAATTAAAAAGGGTTTGTATAAATAAAAAAATATAGGTAAGATCAGAAGAAAAGCAGAAAATTGTGGGGGGGAGGAATTTTATTGGCAGTTTCTCAGTTAAAGATCATATACTTCAAATACATAAAGCACGTTGTCAAATCAGTAAGAATCTGAGTCATTCCCCTAATTAAAAAATAGTCAAAGGATATGAACAAGTAATTTTCCAATGAAAAAAACCAAAATAATTTACAGTCATATGAAAAAATGCTCTAAATCATCATTGATTAGATAAATGCGAATTAAAACAACCTTGAAATATCATCTTACACCTATCAATCAGATTGACTAAAATGATTGAAGGGGAAAACAACAAATGATGGAGAGGATATGGAAAAATTAGGACACTAATTCATTGTTGGTAGAATTGTGAACTGATTCAATCATTTTGGAGAACAATTTGACTTTATACCCAAAGAAGTATTTGGTTTCTCTGTGAGGTTTTATGATTGTAAGGCTTAAGGAAGGGGTGATTCTAAGTTATGTCTATGCCTTCCCAGTATCTGATTGTTTCTAAGATGGTCAGGTTACATACACTGCCTCATTTGAATCTGTGATTTGTTTTTGTTTTTGTTTTGTTTTTTTAGTGCTCATTTTTCTTCCTTTCCATCCAAAGTTACTTGACCCCAGTCCTCATTCACTCCTACAAGATATTCTGTTAATATGTAGTTAACAGAACCCTTTTAAAGAAACAGTGCCCCTGGATCTGTATCCCAAAGAGATCATAAAAAAGGCATAAGAACACAAATGTGCAAAAATGTTTGTAACAATTCTTTTTGTCATAGCAAAGAACTGGAATTTGAGTGTATGGATACTCATCAGTTGGGGAAAAGCTGAATAAATTATGTTATATAAACCTAATGAAATATTGTTCTATAAGAAATGAAGAACAGGCTGATTTCAGAAAAGCCTGAAAGGACTTAATGAATTGAATCTGAGTGAAATGAGCAGAACCAAGAGAATATTATATACAGTAACAAGAAGATTATGTGATCAACTGATGGACTTGTCTCTTCTCAACAATGAAGAGATCCAATGCAATTACCATATACCTGGGATGGAAAATGCCATCTGCATCCAGAAAGAAAATTATGGACACTGAATATAGATCAAAGAACAGTATTTTCATTTCTTTTGTCTTTTTGTTTTCTTTCTCATGGTTTGTTTTCCCTTTTGGTATTATTTTTCTTGTACAACATGACAAATATAGAAATATATTTAAAAGAATTGCACATATTTAACCTGTATCAGATTTACTTCCTATCTTAGAGAGGTGAAAGATAAGGAAGGGAAGGAGAAAAACTTGGAACACAAAGACTTACAAAAATGAATGTTGAAAACTATCTTTTCATATATTTGGAAAAATAAAATATTATTAACAAAAAATAAAGAAAAAGTGCCTTAGCACTCCAGGGATGAAAATTTCATTGTAACACTGCAGCAAGCTTATACAAGAGATATTTTGGAGTCAAGAACTCTTATTGCCTCAATCATAACCCCTAAGCGGACAAATGGGATGCAGTGGGAAGACTACTAGAGTTGGATTAAGAAAACCTATACTCACTTCCCTCAAGTGTATACAAGTGTATACAAGCTGTATACAGCTTGATACTATTTAGTTATTTGAATGCTGTTTTCCCCATCGAAGTCAGGAATTATATATTGCCCATCATCTTTGTATCCCAAGTCTTAAATCAGTGACTGGCACATAGTAAGTACTTAATAAATGTTTATTAATTAAGTGGCTGAGGAAGAGCTGTGTTTTAAGTCTTGCTGATTAATGAGCTGGGAGACTTTTGACAAATCAATTTTTCTGAACTTGTTTCCTCACCTATTAAATGGATATTATGTTTGCACTCCTTTCATCATAGCTCTTTTATAAAGAAAGTTCATAACTTTGTAAATAATGAGAAGCTCTATCTAAATGGAAGAAAGCTTAGAGAATTTGTGATTTCAGTGGTGCAAGAACCTTTGGGTGTGAGTGAGGAGAAACTGATTCTACTAATGCAAATTGCAGTAGATTCTGAAGTCTGCAGTTTTAAGGAAGAGTTGGTTGGGGTTTTGAGAGGTTAAGTTGCTTATTCCAGTGTCTCAGCCAGAACTTGGAATAGTGTCTTCCCATATCAGAGGCTGGCTTTTTATCCACTACTATACTGCTATGCCTTTCAAATTATGATAAAAATAATTGATATTTATAGAGCACTTTACATATGTTTTCTTATTTGATTTAAACCTCATAACAACCCTGCAAAGTACGGATTTTCCTTTTTTTCCTTTTAAAAATTTTTTCTAAATTATTTTCTTTTTCTTCTGATTATACATGTACATTAATTTTTTAAATACATATTTCTTTATGGATCATGTTGAGAGAGAAAAATCAGAACAAAAGGGAAAAATCACAAGAAGAAAAAAATAGAACAAGAAAAAAGTGAATATACTATGTGTTGATTTATATTCAATCTCCATAATTCTTTCTCTAGATGCAGGTGGCATTTTCTGTCCAAAATTGATTGGGATTGCATTGGGTCATTGAACCACTGAAAAGAACCAAGTCTTTCATAGTTGATCATCCCACATTTTTGCTGTTATTGTGTACGATATATTCCTGGTTCTACTTGTTTTGCTCAGGAAAAGTTCATGTAAATCTTTCCAGGCCTTTCTAAAATCAGCTTGTTCACTAATTTTTAGAGAACAATAATATTCCATTAATTTCATATATCACAACTTATTTAGCCATTTCCAAATTGATGGGCATCTACTTGCTTTCCAATTCTTTGCCAAAAGATACTATTAATGTGTTCATTTTATAGATGAAGAAATTGAGAGCAGAGAGTATTTAATTGATTTACCTAGGATGATGTCCTATCATACATATATCAGGAGCAGAACCCGAACAGGTCTTCTTGACTTGTAGACTAGCTTTCTATCACTATCAAACCATAGCATCTCTCATGTAAGTTTTATATATCACATATTGGCTGCCATTATATCTTATTAAAAACTTTGTTGTGATAGATATCTCATCTTATACCTGTTACTAGATTCTTCTTATTTTTTATTTTTTGCAAGATAATCAGGGTTAAGTGACTTGTCCAAAGTCACACAACTAATAACTGTCAAGTATTTGAGGCCAGATTTGAATTCAGGTCCTTCTGGCTGCAGTGTTAGTGCTCTATTCACTGTGTCAGCTAGTTGCTCCATGATCCTAAATTCCTGAAGTACTTATCAGTGGCAACGCCTTTAACTAGAAAAGAAAGCTCTTCCTGCTTTCTAACTTTCTTATTTATTATTAATGGGGGAGAGGATCAATCATAATGGAAACTTAGGCATTATCTTGGATTCCTTTCTCTCATTCACTTACCATAGCCAATCTTTTGTCAAGACCTAGTGATCTTATTTTGGCAATATCTCTCTTACATTGCCTACTTCTCTCCTCTGATAGTGGTCATTTTGGTACAGGTTGTCATCATCACCTGGACTTCTGCAATAGCTATTGGGAAGTCTCCCTGCCTCAAATTTTTTCCCACTTCAGTTCATTCTCCATTCAGATGCCAAAGTAATATATCATTCATATCTCGCTTTACTCAATAAACTTCAGTGGCTCCCTATGATCAAATACAAAATCACCAGTTAGACTTTTAGAATCTGGTCTCTTCCTATTTTTCCAGTCTTTCTCATCCTTTATTATTCTCTGATCCACATGCTGTGTGAGCCAACTGCACTGATCTCTTTGTTACAGCCAGATCCTTCTAGAAACATTTCACCTTTCAGCCCCTTATCTTTTCTGCTACATGCTTTCCCTTCTCACCTCTGCCTCTTAAGTCCTTGGGGATCCTTCAGCATTCAGACCTCAAATTCTTAACTCAAATTCTCAAATCCCATCTGGAAATAGACTTCCCTAGCTTTCCTATCTATTGCCAGTATGTGTGCTTTGAGGATTAGCTTCCATTTATCACATCCAAATCATGTATGTATAAGTAAGTACATAACTATTTGTATGCTGTGTCCTACATTAGAATGCTAGCTCCTAGAGTCAGCTTTCTTTGTGTACCCAGTGTTTAGCACATATTTGTTGTTGAGTGGTTTCAGTCATGTCTCACTCTGTGACGTCATTTAAGATTTTCTTGGAAAAGATAATGGAGTGCTTTGACATTTCATTTGCCAGGTTATTTTATAAATGGGAAAACTGAGGCAAAGAGGGTAAAGCGATTAGCTCAGGATCACATAACTGGTAAAAGTTATTTACTAGTAAATGACTAGTAAAAAATCTAGCAATCTGCTTAGTATATAGTAAGCATTTAATAAATATTTGCTGACTGATGCCTGATTGATGATGAGTCTGGTGATAAACTCTATCTATTCAAGCCTATTCAAGGGTCATCCAGGTGAAATTCACAAATTGATCAATAGATCATCCATGGACAAGTAGAACAACCTAATTCCTCTGATTCCTGACAATCTTTCATTTGAAGGATATGATCAATGATCATGATACCTCCACCTCAAGTCTTCAACTGATACTTGTATGACAGTTTCCAATCATCCTTCTTTGGATGTTCTCTAATTGGTTAATATCTTTCTGAAAAATTTCCCAGAGCTAAACACCATATTCTGGATGTGCTAGTGATTAGGATAGAATGCAACATTTATTCTAGACTTCTCTTTAATGTACTGGTTTCTTTTAAGGCAGACTAAGAGATTGTATTAAAATTTGTAGCTTATATCACTGAAGGGAAGCTTGGTATTAAATAAAATGCTGGGTTTGGAGACAAAAAGATACATCTTCCTGAATTCAAATCTGGTCTCAGACACTTGCTAGCTGTATAATCCAGGCAAGTCACAACTTTGTTTGCCTCAGTTTTCCCATCTGTAAAATGAGCTGGACAAGGAAATGGCAAACCACTCCAGTATCTTTGCCAAATGGGGTCATGAAGAGTAAGACATGACTAAAATGACAGAACAATAACAAACTGAACCTAGAACCAGGGACCTTTCCACTGTGCTTATCATAGTGTCTTTCATTGAGACCCTTAACCTCTAAGGTCTTTGGGTAATTCTGCTGGTTACAGATTATACAGATTAGCTGTTCTTCATGGAAGGAATTTTCATATGCCATACTGAATGTTGTCAAATCTAAGTTCAGACATATCTATATGAAATGTGACATACATATTGATGATATGCAGAGCATCCCAAAAATTAAGCTTAAAACTGCCCTAAAACTTTTCTAATTACATATGAATTTTATCCATATCTATAACTATATAATACATATACATATGAGCATACATACTTATTTATATTATTTTTCATAAAAGCAAGATTTACCCTGACTCCATTGACTTTCTAAATATGATCTTTTACATAACTCTGGGAGTCATCCATCCAACCCTCTCATTTTATAAATAGGAAAACTGAGTCCCATACATATGGAGTATCTTGCTCAAGGTTACACATGTCATAAACTAGAAGCATTGGGCTTTTAAACCATATCCTTAAGATTCCAAAGCAAGCACTTCTTTTTAAATAACAAAATTAAAGAATGTCAGCATTTTAAAAAGTCTTGGGAAAATCTTGTTAGTATTTATAGCAGAGAAAATCAGAATGCAGAACAGAATAAGAGTCCATCTTATTTTTTCCCCCAGAGGATAGAAAGCAGACCCAGCAAAGATCCTCCCAAAGTCATGGGAATCTGAAATCAGATTAGCACAGAGCCAGCATGTATGGGTTGAACCTGAAACATTCTCCCATTGAACATAGACTACCTGCTGTTTAGGCTTACTCTTGTCTGTCAGGATAGAAGGAGAAAGATACTAATGAGATCTGAATTATTTGTTGAGCCTGACAGACGGGAGAAGCAGCCAAGTATTACAGAAACAAGAATCTGATTCTGGGACTTAATTGTAGAGTTTAAACAAAGGGACTTTCCTAATTCAGAGTAATAGTAATGATCTCTTACATTAATTTACAGCTTACAGTGTGCTTTCCAATGCATTATTTCACTTGATTGTTGCAACAACCTGATGAGGTAAGCAATTGTGGGCATTGTGACAGGAAGGCTTGTCATTGGCTACTTCTCAATTGGTGGTATTATCTGTTTTTTGTTCCTTGTTGGGAACACTCTATAGAACTGCTTGTATTTCCTTATTTTCCCCTTGGTTGAGCAGAAAAGGGAATTGGTTCATTATAGGTAGGGATGGGATGGAGGATCACATGTAATCAGGAAACTTCCTGATCAGCTGGAAGTGAGCCTGGGATTACAGAATGGACTAATGTATTGAATCTAACAGAATAGATTGGGGTATCCTAAATTGGTGTCACATCTTGTGTTTTAGAGATAAAACTTTTCATTCCCAGCTATTGTTTCTGAGTCAAATGTTTAATGACTAAAAGGAATCATGGGAAATGTTAGACCCATACTAAATGTCATCTATCCTGGAATCAGGATGCTTTGATTATTTTTTCTTTGTGGTACTAATTATTTCTGAATTTCTATATTTTTATTTTAGTTAATAAGCCCCAATATCTGCACTTTTGTGGTTTGCAATATGTAGATTGGAAAGAGGGAGAGGTTATAAAGGAAGAGGGAGAAGATACTTGATTAAGGCATCCAGTTTCCAAGATAATGTGATAAATAGCAGAAAAATTGAAGAAGTATGGAAAGGCAATATTAGATATCGTAGTTAGGTAGCATATTGGACAGACCATTAAACCTGGAATCAAGAAGACCTGAATTCAAATTTGGCCTCAGATATTTATTAGATATGTGACCGTGGACGAGTTGCTTAATTCTTATTTGCTTAGGAGGCAGCTCTTTAGAGAAAGCATTAGGTTTGGAACCAGGAAGATCTTTCAAAACTGGTATCAGAAACTTATCAGCTATGTCATTCTGGGCAAGACATTTAATCTTTGTTTCCCTTAATCCACTGAACAACTAAATGGCTAATCACAGTGTCTTTGCCAAGAAAATCCCCTGGACAGTATTAGTGTGCAGTGGTTCACTGGGTCACAAAGAGTGGGACTTGTCTGAACACTAAGGAACACATCAAACTGAAAGGAATAGGAACACTCTGCTCCCCACTGCCATTTTCAGACCCCTCTGTCACAATGACTCAGCAACCTGTCCTCCATTAATATCCATTTTCTATACAGATGCCAAAATAATTTTCTTAACTGTGACATTTCTTGCTCAAGAAGTTTCAGCAGCTTTCCATTACCTCTAGGAAAAATGCAAGGTTCTCAGCTTATCATTTAAAGCCCATCACAGCCTGGCTCCTACATACTTGTCCAAACTTATTTCACCTTACAATCCTTTACATGCATTATATATTCCAGCTAGACTATCTTATTTGCTTTTCCCCTCTCCTGCTCCTGTGTTGTTTTTACAAAGAATATCTACATGCCTGGAATGAACAAACTCCTTCCTCACTACTGCTTCCTAGAATCCATAACTTTCTTCAGGATTCAGCTCAGGGGCTACCCACTATGGGAACTTTTTCTTTGTCCCTCTATTGTTTTTTAATGTAATTATTTAAAACTTAAATATAAAGTAAGAAAAAAAATTAAAAAAGAAACAAAGGGATAAAGACAGAAAAACAAAAACAGAAACAAACATTGCCATGTGACCAGCAGAACATCAGGAAGGAATCAAAATATGTAACAATAAATTTCCATTTCTAGAAAGCATATATAATAATAGGAGACATTGTATTCATAATTGTCCATTTTTTTCTTTGCTTCCTTGAAGGTTTTTTTTTGTTGTTGTTCTCTGCTATGTACTTTTTACTTCACTCTTTTTCCTCCTTTCATTCTCCCACCCCACTTCCCCCAAGCAGCCCAATTGCCAATATAAAACAATTGTAGCATAAAGAAAAAACAAAAAACAAAAAACAAAATAACCTAATCCCTGAATAGATAACATTTAGTGTCTATTCTATCTAGTGACATTTTCCTGGGCCTAACTTTTTCCATGATTCCTTTTAGCCATTAAACATTTAACTCTCTGTCTCTTCTCTCTCTCCTTCTCTCTCTCTCTCTCTCTCTCTCTCTCTCTCTCTCCCTCTCTCTCTCTCTCTCTCTCACACACACACACACACACAAAAACAATTTGCCCTTAGTAAATTCCTCGAAAATAGAAGAGCCTTCTAGGCAAGTCACTTAATCCCAATTGCCTCAGCTAAAAAAAGAAAAAAAGAAAATAGTGTTGGCTTTTATATGTTCAATTTTCTATTGAGTTCAAGTTTGTTTGAAATAAAATCCTGAAAATCTAATAGTTCATTGAATGCCCATTTTTTCATTCAATACTATGCTTAATTTTGCTGGATATAATATTTTCAGCTGCAATCTAAGTTCTTTTGATTATCACTATATAGTATTCCAGGACCTGCAGGCTTTTGTTGTAGACCCTGATAAATCCTGTGCAATTCTTATTATAGCTCTAGCATATTTTAATTGTTTTTGTGGTATTTTTTTGCTTGTGAAATTTTCTCTGTGATATGGAAGTTCTGAAATTTAGTAATAATATTTCTATGTGTTTTTTTAATAGGATCTCTGTGAGGTAATGATCAGTGAATTTTTTCTATTACTATTTTTCCCTCTTGTTCTATCACTTCAGGACAATTTTCTTTTCTTTCTTTTTTTTTTTTTTTTGAAAAGCTTTGTAAAGTTTTATTTCTTTATTTTTTATAATAGCATTTTATTTTTCAAAATATATGCAATGGAAAGATAGTTTTCAACATCCATCCCTGCAAAATTTTGTGATCCAATTTTTTCTTTCTCCATCCCCACCTCTTCCTTCTCCTAGAGAGAGAGTAATCCAATATAGGTTAAACATATGCAATTCTTCTGAACATATTTAATGCTGCACAAGAAAAATCAGATCAAAAGGAAAAAGAATGAGGGAAAAAACCAAGCAAACAAAAAATAATAACAACAATAAAAATGTGAAAATACTATGTTGTGATCCATATTCAGATCCATAGCTCTCTCTCTCTATGTGGATGGCTCTTTCCATCACAAGTAGGACAATTCAAAAAAATTTATTTCTTGTATTATTACGTCAAAATTCTTTTTTGGTCATAACTTTCAATTAGTCCAGTTATTTTTATGTTTTCTATTCTTGATCTGTTCTCCAGATCTGTTGTTTTTCTTATAAGATGATTCACCTTCTCTTGAGTTTTTCATTCTTTGTATTTTGTTTTATCATTTCTTGGTCTCTTATAATTTCACTGGATTCCCCTTGCCCAATTCTAATTTTCAGAAAGTTGTTTTTTTTTCCCCTGAGGCAATTGGGGTTAAGTGACTTGCCCAGGGTCACACAACTAGGAAGTTTTAAGTGTCTGAGGCCAGATTTGAACGCAGATCCTCCTGACTTCAGGGCTAGTGCTCTATCCATTGCACCACCTAGCTTCCCCCAAAGAGTTATTTTCTTTACAACTTTGGATCTCCCTTTATAGTTGGTTGATTTTCTTTTTGTAGTCTTCTTGTTTTTCTTGGATTGTTCTTATTTGCTTTTTTGTTTTGTTTTGTTTTTCCTCAGTTTCTCTCATTTGATTTGTTAGTCTGTTTTGAGTTCTTCTATGAATTATTTTTTGGCAGCTATTCATTTAAAATTACTCTTTGGGGGTAGGGAAAGCCTTTTTCTACTTCAGTATCCTCCTCTGAAGATGAATTCTGGTCTTCCCTATTCCTATAGTAACTTTACCTGCTCATTAAAAAAATAATAACTTAATAGTGTAATCACTTCTAGCCCCAGGGTATGTGGGGGGATGTTGTTCTGGTATTACATCTTCCTTCAGTTCTCTCCTTGGACCTGGAACCCCAAAATAAGAACTCTATCCTCACATAAGTGTTCACAGCCAGCAGTGTCCCTGCCCCACTGCTTCTGCATTCACCTGGCATGTGCTGGTTCCTTCTTACCCAAGTTCTCCTCTCAACAGCATAGCTGGGTTTGGTATTCATATCTGCAGAAATTCTCTCAATCTTCCTTGACTCAGACCCCAGATTCTTCACACTGGGAGATGAAAGTTCCTAGGGTTGGTATTGAGACTACCTCTGAATCCAACTAGCCCCAAGACGTTCCATTCCCCGTTTCTGCTGAGCTATCCTGGAGGTGTTTATACTTCATATAAATTAATCCTCTGTCCTAGGGTCTTTCTTCTGGGATTCTCCGGAGCACCCTGATCTGCCCCAAGAATTTGTTTTTCATTGGTCTAAATTCTCCCTGAGGCATAATTTTGTTTTGCTTGTGGAGAACTTGAACTTTTCTGACCTATTCCATCATCTCCACAGAATCTTCCCTGAAGATTCCCCTCTATTTGTTAATGCTGTCTTCTTCCTTAATTATATTGCATATGTCACATGTAAATGTTACACTTCTCTAATAGCATATTATCTCCTTCAGGCCAAGGATTATTTTATTTTTGTCTTTTAATCTCCAGTTTCAAGTGCAGTATAAATAACTGTAAAACTGAATTGAATTGAATTTCTGAGCTCACTTGGATCCCTATTTGAGTTATTTTATATCATTTAAATTTCCATGGGAAATGATCATAGCTTACATAAATGTTTTGTCCTTGTGCCATTTCTCATTTTTTAAAAATGCAGTAGTTTGGATATGCCTAGTTGGATCTTTTTAATCTTTATCCATTTTCTATATCTGGTATTTTTTTTCACTAATAAGTTTGTTTCCTTACTGTAGAGAAACAAATGAGTCAGAAATAATACCCACAAAAAATAAAATATCAAATTTGAAGTCATTGTTAACATAGAATCATAGATTTGGTGATAAGAGACTTTAGTGGCCTTCTAGTCCAACGCCTTCCTTATATGGAGCCAAAATCAAGCCTCAGGAATAGTGCAGAGAAAAGAGCATGTACTCTAAAATCAAAAACTTTGGTTCAAATTCCCAAGGGATATGTATTACTTAATTTTCTCTGTCTTGGTTGCTTAGTTTGTAAGATAAGGAAGCTGGACCAGATGACCTCTATATAGCTAGCACTGACTCTATGGTCCTGTGATCTTAAATGACTTCATCTGTGTTTTTCAACTAAAAGCCCTAAATTAAACATTCTTTCAACTCAAAAAAAGCAAAAAAGAAATAATTCCCACATAGGTAACTACTTATTATTCCCTTTTTAAGACATATAATTAATTATATTGAGGGGAAGAAAGGGGGATGGAAAGAAAGGTGATATTTAGTGCTCCCTGTAATTAGCACTTTGGGATTCACTTTTTGGTAGGGAGGGAAAGTCATACATATTTCTGAGGCTTCTGAATAGTATATAGGCCTTTGGAGCTATATTTTCCTATACTTTTTTTTTTTTTTGCTTTAGTCCCTTATCTCTGTCTTTTCACTGAAATCTTCAAGTGTTAACTTCCATGTTGACTTAGTAAGATCTTAATGAATTCTTAACAGAATTTCCCTATCATACTACTCAATCCTAGTAATTGATTTTGTTGTGTAAGCTGCAGTAATCTTCATGATATTCTTTTTGCTCATGTTTGTAATGAACACTGCAAGATGGGACAAACAGCATCCCATGAAATCATGTTTTTTTTTTTTTTTTGTTAACTCTGGGAACACGAGAGAAAACTGACTCTTTTATGGGTCCTCTGCATGGAGAATCTGTAAGCCAACCTTCCATTTAGATGCAAATTTCATTTTTCATTTATAGCAAGGACACTAGTGATTAAATTTTTCCAGGAACATAATAATTGGTTGGCCATTGGATAAAGTCTGAACCTTGTTAGTGTTTAATAATTAGTTGTTGAATGAATAAAAAAGTGAATGAACTCCTGCTGGAAACAAGATTCCCCTCTACAATAGCCCTGCCAAATGCCCAACAAGCCTTTGTTTGAACAATTTTATACATGAGGAACTCCTTAATAATACATGCATTTCATTGTTGGATAGCTCTGACTGCTAGTTTCATCATGGCTATAACTTTCACTCACTCATCTGTCATTAGTCTGCTTTCCAGGAACAAGTAAAACAATCTAATCCCTCTGATTGCTGATGATGTTTCATTTGAAGGTTGTGATGTTACATATTACTTGTGTGACACAGTTTCAAGCCATTCTAATCATCTTTTTTTGAATATTCTTTAACTGGTCAATATCTTTCCTAAAATTTGCCCAGAACCAAACACCATATTCTGAACATGCTAATAATGGGATAAAATACAACATTCATTCTGGAGTTTTAATGCACTGGTTTCTCTTAAGGCAGTGTAAGAGATTGTATTAAAATTTGTGACATATATCATTCAAGGGCAGATAGATAGTACTGTGGATAGAGTGCTGGGTTTAGAGTCAAGAAGACATCCCTTTCTGAGTTTAAATATGTGATTTCATTAATATAGCAAACTCCCAATGAAAAAAACTTCTACCAATGCAGATGTATACCTGTTCTACCCTTTACAACCCTAGAGAGTTGCCTGAGGCACTGAGACCCAGTAGATATCAAAAATGGGACTTATACCCAGGTCTCCTGACTCTGAGGCTGACTATCTATCCTTTATACCATGCTGCTCTCAATAACAATAATTCATGATAGCCATGGTAAAGTTTTAAAGTTTATAAAGAACTTTCCCCAGAGCAATCATAGGAAGTTGGTATAAATATTATTATTCCCATTTGACCAATGAAGAAACTGAGATGTAGGGAAATTATTTGACTTGTCTAGAGACCCTTAATTAGTCATTGTTGGATCTGGTATTGGAACTCAGCCTTCTTTTTTTATTATTAAAACTTTTTATTTGCAAAACATATGTATGGGTAATTCTTCAACATTAATCCTTACAAAGTTTTCTGTTACAAATTTTTCCCCCTAGTCCTCACCCCTCCCCTAGATAGCAGGATATCCACTACATGTTAATTATGTTAAAATACTTGAAAAAATCAAATATATGTATACATATTTCCACACATCAATTTTGTGCAAGAAAAATCATATCTACAAGAAAAAAAAATCAGAGAAAGGAAACACAATGCAAGCAAACATCAATAGAGAGCATGAAATATTTTGTTGTGGACCATATTTCATATCCCCCTCTCTGGGTGTATATGGCTTTCTTCACTGAACAATTGGAACTGGTTTGAAACATTTCATTGTTGAAGAGAGCCATGTCCATCAGAATTGATCATCATATAGTCTTGTTGTTGCTGTGCATAATGATCTCCTGGTTCTGCTCACTTCACTCAGCATCAGTTCATGCAAGTCTCTCCAGGCCTCTCTGAAATCATCCTGCTGGTCATTTTTTATAGAACAATAATATTCCATGACATTCATATACCATAATTTATTCAGCCACTCTCCAATTGATGGGCATACATTCAGTTTCCAGTTTCTAGCCACTACAAAAAGTGCTGCCACAAACATTCTTCCACATGTGGGATCCTTTCCTTCCTTTATGATTTCTTTGGGATATAAGCCAATAGAAACACTGCTGGGTCAAAGTGTATGCACAATTTGATAACTTTTTGAGCATAGCTCCAAATTACTCTCCAGAATGGTTGGATCATTCACAGTTCCACCAACAATGTATGTGTCCCAGTTTTCCCACATCCTCTCCAACATTCATCGTTATCTTTTCCTGTCATTTTAGTCAATCTAACAGGTGTGTAGTGGTAACTCAGAGTTGTCTTAATTTGCATTTCTCTGATCAATAGTGTTTTGGAGCACCTTTTCATGTGACTAGAAATAGTTTCAATTTCATCATCTGAAAATTGCCTGTTCATATCCTTTGACCATTTGTCTATTGGAGAGTGGCTTGAATTCTTATAAATATGAGACAATTCTCTATATATTTTAGAAATGAGGTCTTTATCAGAACCCTTAAATGTAAAGATGATTTCCCAATTTATTGCTTCCCTCCTAATCTTGACTGCATTAGTTTTGTTTGTACAAAAACTTTTTAACTTAATATAGTCAAAATTATCTATCTGGTGGAAATCAGCCTTCTTGACTATAAATTAGTATTCCTTTGGAATTCAACTCTAAGGGAATTGCAAATTAAAATAACTCTATCAGAGAAAGATAATTGGAAGGGATGTGGGAAAACCAGACACTAATGCTTTGTTGGAGGGAGAAAAAATTTGGAACTCAAAATATTATAAAAATTAATGTTGCAAAATATCTTTACATGTAATTGGAAAAATAAAATACTATTGAGAAGAAAAATAAAAGAATCTCTAAGGCCAGACCTTACAGGGTATTCTGAAACTGTCTATAGGCATAGAATAGCTCAGATTGATAAAAGAGAACTACTTTTAACACCCTCCTCACAATTCTCATCACAGAGGTCTATGAAAACAATAACAAATCAAATACTTTCCAAATCTGTCATCTGTCACCAATGATGATGCCTTACATTCCTATAATGTTTTAGAGTTACAAATTATTTGACAGAAATTACCTTTTACACCTTCATAAAGACCATATGAGGTGGATAAATAGAACTTTAAGGCTTTATAATGTTTTAGCAGAGTGTTTTGGAGACCAATGAGTGTATGTTATGTTCCTTTTTAAAATTTTTTTTCCAAATTTATTTTATTTGAAGAAGTAGAATAAGGAAAAAGAAAAACAGAAAAGCAATACAAAATAAAATGAAACAAAACAAAAGAGAATATTATCATGTGCCCAGCAGGACATCAGGGAGGATTCAAAATATATAACAAATACCAATTTAAGAAAGTATATATATATATATATATATATATATATATACACATATATATATATATATATATGTTAGTAGAAGAAATTATATTCCTGAGTGACTGTATTTGCTTTACTTCCTTGTAAATTGTTCTTTTATTCTCTGCTATACATTTCATTTACTTTATTCTTTTCCCTCCCTTTCATCCCTCCCCACCACTCCCAAGCAGACTATAGTTAAGAAAGGGTATATGTAGATATATGTAGATATATACATACACATAACACAGACAGACACTCACTTATCTCCCTTTCACCCCTTCCACTCCCAAGCATGCTACAGTTAAGAAAAGATATATTTATGTTTACATAAGTAGATATATACATACATACACCCCCCCACATACACACACATACCCCACATAAACACAAGCTTTCCTATTCCTGTTAACTCATTAAATACTGCTCCATAACTTGGTTTACTATTATTTAGCCTCCCCCACCCAAGGATCCCTTCTTTTTCTTCATCCTTCACCCTTTGCTTTCTTATCTACCTATCCCTTCTTCCTTCTTTATAGATTTTAGAGGTTGTTATACTCTTCATGGTATATATGTAGTATTGCCTCTTGAACCCATTCCTGATGTAAATAGATTTTCAGAACTACGAGCCCTCCTCCCCCCTCTAATGCCTCTGTGTCTATTCTTTCTCTGCATCTCATTTGTATAATATGATTAATATTTTTATCTTTACTCTGCTAATCTTTCTTTTTAGCTTATCCTATTGTTGATGTAAATCTTAAACATAAAGTATACATTTCCCATGTAGAAAAAACATAAACAATATGTCCACATTTAGTTTGTCTATGTGTAGGACAAAGTGATGTATTGTAGGGTTGTGTTTGTGGTAGATCTCCAGGCAAAAGAGACTTGGATTTGTGTCCCATCTCCAAAACCAATTAGCTATGTGAGTCTGAACAAGTTACTTAACATCTCTGCATCTTGATTGTCATCATTTGTAAAAGAGGAATTATTATATTCATATTGATGGGGTAAAGACCCCAGAAAAATACAATGTCCTTAGTAGAAGCCTAGTATTTGAGTGGGGCACCATGAGGAGTAAAATTATCTTGTACTGACAGAATTATTTTGTATAGACAGAGCTATCCTGTACTGATGCCCACAGTTATTATATACAATCTGGAGGTTAAGCTACAGAAGCTGTTTTTGTTTTGTATTAACAGTATAACCAACAGTTAATTTACTGATGTACACAATTAGCATAGTTAGTACACATTGCTCTTGATCCTTTCCTATAAAATGTCTCAGCTTCCCCCCTTCTTAATTGCAAATTTAATAAGAACTTTGCCCACTTGCTAAGTAGTATAATAAAGCTTTGTCCCTTACACTGGAGATGGTTTGGGTCTGTAAATTAATTTCAGAGGACTCCTCACCTTTATGACTTGTACCTCATAATTTTTAGTGCCCTGTATGAGAATCAGTCTGATGGCTCAAGTCCTCTCCCAGATAAGGTAAGCTTCTGGTCTCTCTTCCTTCATACTGTAGTTGGGTCATGCTTTCAAGCACCTAGGAAGGTCTTTTGGGTCTTTGACTTGAACTTGTCATGGGATCTGTTTTTTTCCCTCCTGACAAGGGATGCTTGGTCTTGGGAACACATGTGATTTCATTTTCTCTCTCTCTAGGATGTCACAGAGATGGGTGACTACAAGAGTTCTGATTTCCCCCTCCTATTCTTTATTATTGTTTGTGGCAAGAACAGGATATCCCCCCCCACATCTCATGGTACTCCCCTTAAATTAATATTTTATTTTTTATTGTAGTAAGATTATTTATTTTTATACACATTGCTTTATGAATCATGTTTGGAGAGAAAAATCAGAGCAAAAGGGAGAAACCGTGGAAGAGATAAAAAAAAAACAAACAAAAAAACAAAAAAAACAGAAAAAAGAAGTGAACATAGCATTGTGTTGTTTTACATTCAGTCTCCTTAGTTCTTTTTCTGAATACAGATGGCATTTTATGTCCAAAATCTATTGGGATTGTTTTGGATTACTGAACTATTGAGAAGAACCAAACCTTTCATAGTTGATCATTGCATATTCTTGCCATTATTGTATACAATGTATTCTTGATTCTGCTTGTTTCATTCAACATCAGTTCATATAAATCTTTTCATGCCTTTCTATAATCAGCTTGGTCATTATTTTTTATAGAACAATAATATTCCATTACTTTCATGCACCACAACTTGTTCAGCCATTCCTCAAATGATGGGCATCCACTCCTTTTCCAATTCTTTGTTACCACAAAAAGAGCTGCTACAAACAATCTTTCCTTTCCTTTATGATTTCCTTGGGATACAAACTCAGTATGTAGTTAGTAGTGACTCTGCTGGGTCAAAAGAGTATGCACAGTTTTATAGCCCTTTGGGCATAGTTCCAGATTATTCTACAGAATGGTTGGATCATTCCACAACTCCACCAACAATACATTAGTGTCCCAGTTTTCCCATATCCCTCCAACATTTATCATTATCTTTTCCTGTCATCTTAACCAATCTGAGAGGTGTGAAGTGATAACTTGGAGTTGTTTTAATTTGCATTTCTCTTATCAATAGTGATTTAGAGCATTTTTTCATATAACTATAAATGACTTTAATTTCATCATCTGAAAATTATCTGTTCATATCCTTTGACCGTTTAAAACTCAGGGAAATAGTATTTTAATTGCACATTTTGCTTGTGTTTGTTTTGTCATTTTGACTATGTCTGTGTCTCTGTGTTGGCAGAATGTCTGCGTCATGTTTGTGCTATGAATTAAATTCTGTTACCTTGAAAGATTTAAAATGCAGCTAGAAAGAAAAACTAAGGACTGAAGTTAGAGGAAACACAGGAGCCAAGTGAAATACTGGATTGTTATCAGGTATGTGGTATTTTGCTGGAGTCTATTCACCCCATCAGTATTAAGAATTTTTTGAAGTGTCAGATGTGATATGAGCAGGATAGGTATTGCATTTATTGTGGCATTTAATATCCAAAGCAATCCAGTTAGATAATACAATAATTTAAAGAATTCTGAGGAACTGAATCTAATAATAATCAAATTAATTGTTCAAAGTTATACATGTAGTAAATGACAGAATCATGATTCAAACAGATTGTCTAGTTCCTGGTCCAATACTTTTTTTGTACTAGCACAGAACTTCTGCTCTTTTTAGTCAATGAGCCTCAAATGATACATTTTTCTTCTCATCAATGTGGTATAAGCATTGAGGACATAATAAAAGCATTCAAATTAAATGGCAAAATTAATAGTAAATAGAATACTCCTTCTTATAAACCTTGAGCTCACTCTCCTATGTGTGAAAATATTATATATTCAGTGGAAAGCATGTTCTTTTATTGGAATCATGTATGGAATAATTGCCATGTGGGAAAGACATGAAGAACCATACAAGGATTGTATATACAAGGAATATATATCAGTTTGGATTAAAAAAATTATGTCTCTGTTGCGCTTTCATCCTGGAACTTTCCTCAGCTCTTGAAATCTCTTAACCCTGGAATCACTTCTGTAGCATTTTCAACCTGGAATATCCTTTTGTAAGATTTCCCATCCTTCCCATTTCCACCTGGGCTCTCCTTTTTGTGGACGGGGCCAAATTAACCTTCATTCCTCAAATTTCCCTTCTGGTCTTGTTCCTAACTTGGGGATTTCAAAATCATGTCCCTGAACTGAACAACTTTATCCTCCTTTGTTTTAAGCTCCCCTTTGTGAATTATCTTTCTCTATTAGAATACAAACTCCAGGAGTATTGGGACTGTCCAGCTGTCTGTTTGCATTTGTAAGCCCAGATCTTAGCACAATGCTTGATTGGTAGTGAGTGCTTACCTACATGTTTACTGACAAGTTCCCTTGTATGTGTTGCTTTTATATGTTTGTATGTTGTCTTCCCTACCAGACTGTGGGCAGATCCTTGATCATAAAACTGTTTATCTGGTTTCCTTTGTATTTTCAGTGCTTGATACAGAGTCTGGCAAATAGAAGGTGATTAATAAATGCCTGTTGACTTGACTGTGTTAGATATTTCTCTGCTAATTTTCTGAGTTTAAAACCAAGGTTTAAGTTAATAGAAGCAGGACAGAGGAGAATTATTCAAGGATGTCCCACTTTAAGGAAAACCTAAAAAGCTGAACTCAGGCACATCAGGGAGTGATGATTCACATTACAAAAGCATGCTTCCTTTTTGCAAAAAGATTCACAGTAGGATTCCCTTAGAGAGCTGCATCCCTGCTGAATCAGCAGCTCTTGGATCAGAGGTTGGATTGGGCAGGGATAAGGTGGAGAAACATGAAGCAAAAGGACAAGGAGCCCCTGCTGGTAAAACAATTAGCAATGAAGGAAAAGTAGTTGTGAAAAGATCAAGTGAGGCTAGGGGAAAATAGGTTGCCCCTGGGAACTCTGCCTGGCAGCTGTGGTCTAGGGCGAAGAGCTTGGAACTTTAGGAAATCCAAGTGGTTGTTTTCCGGTGACTGTGGGACGCATGTCTTTGGGGGTCATGTGCAAAATGAGCATATTGGACTAGAAACTTCAAGGTCATTAGCAGCTTGTACATTCTATGTTCTAATCTTGGATCATTGTGCCAAAGATCTAGAGCTGGAAGGGACCTTTGAAGCCATCTAGGCCATCTCTCTCCCCTCATTATGTGGATAAACAAACTAAGGATCAGGGACAGTTAAGTGACTTGTCCTAAATCACTAGAAAAGTCAAAGTCAGATAGTAGGATTTAAATAATGGTCTGCTGACTCCAGGGCTAGTGTGTTTTCCATTACCCTTTCTATGGTTTAAAGTTCTTTTTAGCATTAACACTTCTGTATTCTAATCCTTTGGGTCTTAAGGTCCAAGATTCTGGAGCAGCACATACTATCTCTAGAGTTGATTATGAAATTTTCAGTGTATTTATGCCCCTCAGAAATCAGATTTATTCTTTGGTTGATTATCTAAGCTTAAGAAAACATTAATAATGCAGATTAAACTTCAAAGTCTTGTACATTTTCTTAGGGCTAGTTCTTAAACTTTTACCAGCACACCTCTGGCTCTATCTTTCTATCCTCTAGGGTCCCTTCCAAGCTCTAATATTCCATGATTCTAAGGCACTTGACCTTTCTAAGACTCAGTTCTTTTATTTTCAAAATGGAGAGAGTAATTCTAGGTGTACTTCCCTCATGGGATTGTTTTGAGAGCTTAATAAAATAATACATTAAATAAATATTTATTGCTTGGCTTATGATGTACTTGGCTCTGAAAATGACACAAAGATGGCTAAATTATAGTCTTAATACTTACAGTGCTTACAGTTTAATATAAGGCTATAAATAAGAGTAAAATTTTTTTCTCCTTATGATATTAAACATTTTCATCCCCAAATCCCTCTGATTCTAAAAGGATACAACTAAGGGAAAGCTTTGACCTAAGCATTTTCAATCATTTCAGGGGTTTTCTTGACAAAGGTTGGGGTCATGAATGAAATGATTGAACAACAACAACAATGCTTAATTGAAATAGAGATATGGGTTTAGGGTGAGGTTAATTAGGTTTTTTTTTAATGTGTTGAGTTTGAGAAATGCATATATGACATCTAGGTAGAGATGCTGAACAGATGGTTAGTGAGAAAACGATATAATATACTTCATCCAATGTGAGAATATTAGAGTCATCTTCACAGAGGTTATAAATGAACTCAAAATAACTGATGAGAAGGAAGCAAAGAGAAGAGAAAGAAACAGAAGGAGAATTATAGACATATCCCAAAGAGATCAAAGAAACTCATAGGCTCAAAAATATTCGTAGCAGCTCTTTTTGTTATATCAAAGTATTTAGAAAGTATATCTAACAATTGGAGAATAATTGAGCAAATATCTTATTAATAGAATATATTATTTCACTGTAAGAAAACATGAAGGGGATCATTTCAGACAAACTTGGAACACTTGTATAAAATGGTTGAGTGAAATTAGCAAAACCAGTAGAATATTATTGGATTTTTTTTTAAACAAAATAAAAAACTTTGGAAGACTTGAGAAGTCTGATCTATATAGTGATTGTTAACTCTAGTAACAAATGACCAAAGAATTCATGGAGATTTTGCAACTATCATTAACTCTAAAAATGCCAAATAGTCCATGCAGGTTAAAAGCAAAAAGCTCTCTATTCTTTCGGGGGAGAGAAATTAAACACAGGTGTTGGGGCCTCTTCTAGTAGGAGACCCAAGGCAGTGCAGCTAAACTTTGATTTATGTATGTGACTAGACAAAGAATCAAACAGTGTAGTATATAGCAAGAGTAGTGAGGCAAGGTAGTCTGGTGACAAAAAGTCCATTCATTAGCAAAGCTCCATGCTGGGCCTGTTAGTGCTTGCCTGAGCTCAGGGACCATCAGTTCTGTAATTAATTGCATCAATGTTCATCTAGAGGGTGAGCACAAAGGATTGTTGTTATGTCAAGCTAAAGCATAGCCTGGTAACTGGGCCTTAGCTCTGGAAAAGAGGGTGTCTCCTAATAGTAAAAAGAGAAGAAATAAAAGAGAGGTTTGGTCTTAGATCCTGACATGATCAGTACCAATTCCAGAGGATCTGTGATAAAATCCACTACCCACTTCTGGACAGAGAAGTAAAGGACTGGGGTTTAGAATAAGACCAATCTTTTTGGACACAGACAATTTGGGAATTTGCCTCATTTGACAATGCATATTTGTTTTAGATTGTTTTCTTCCTTCTCCCCTTCTCCTGCTCCTGAGATCGGGGGAAAAGAACTAGAAGGCTTCAATATAGGGGTGCCAAAAAGAAAGGAACAAAAGGAAAATTAAAGAAAGAAAAAAGGGTAATTGAAGCACTTAAAAAATGAGCACAGAAAAAAAAGCAGAATAAAAGTCAGAAGGATATAACACAAAAGCAGGACAGCTTTGAAATTACATGTTGAATTTATTTTACAGGTATTTCTAGTCTTTTAGGAAAAGACTAAGATTTTTTTAGGATATCCTATATATTTAAAGGGTAAAAAGCAAACTATATGTTATAGAAATTCACAGCTTCTGGTATAATTTTTTTATGTTTTATTTTATAAATAGAAATGCTTTTTACTTGGTATTTGTTAGGCTCAGAATCTTTTAAAAATTAAATAAGAAGATCTGATCTCAGCAAAGCAAGGAGAAATGGAAAATTAGGAATTTATGGTCAGATAAAGGATTTCATAAAACCATAAATTTAGAGCAAGAGAGGACCTTAGAACTTATTGAGTCCAGCCCCTTTATATTGCAGATAGGAAAGCTGGAGAGATTGAAAACTTTAGCCAGAGTCACGCAGCTAGTAAAATATCTGATCTGGGATTTGTTATTATAGAAATTAAGGCAAAGTAGGCACAAAATTCCAACCACAATCCATTTATTAGGAAAGTTTATTGTTGTTCAGTTGTACTTGATTCTCTGTGAGATTTTCTTTATTTGGACTGGTTTGCATTTTTTTCTTGAACTCATTTTACAGATGGGGAAACTGAGGCCAATAGGGTTAAATGACTTCCTCAGGGTCACAGAGCTAGTAAGTATCTGAGAAGGGATTTCAACTCAGGAAGATAAGTTTTCCAAATTGCAAGTGTGACACTCTATTCATTGCACCACCTAGCAGCCATTAATAATGTTAGTAATTACCAATAAAGGGGGGAATGACTTCTCTTAATGACCAAAGACTTTGAGTGAGGGCTGACAGGATTCTTTTAAATTTTAATTGTATTTTAATAGCATATTATTTTCCCAACATGTAAAGATGGTTTTCAACATTCATTTTTTAAACATGGTAAAATATATGTTAAATTCAATATATGCATATATAGTTATACAATTATCTTGCTGCACAAGAAAAATCAGCTCAAAAAAAGAAAAAAATTGAGAAAGAATAAAATGCAAGCAAACAACAACAAAAAAGAGTGAAAATGCAATGTTATGATCCACACTCATTTCCCACAGTTCTCTCTCTGGGTGTAGATGACTCTCTTCATCCCAAGACCATTTGAACTAGCCTGAATTATCTCATTTCAACATTTTTTTTTTTCTGAGACTATTGGGGTTAAGTGACTTGCCCAGGGTCAAAAAGCTAGGAAGTATTAAGTGTCTGATACCAGATTTGAACTCAGGTCCTCCTGATTTCAGGGCTGGTGCTCTCTATCCACTGTGCCACTTAGCTGCCCCTTCAACATTTCATTTTTGTAAGATTTTGAATTCCTAATTTTTTTTCCCTTCCTCTCTACCTTAATTCCTCCTCCACAGGCTAATAAGCAATCTGATGTAGGTTATACATGTATGTTCATTTTAAACTTATTTCCACATGAGTCATGTTGGAAAAGAAAAATCAGAAGAAAAGGAAAAAGCCTTGGGAAAGAAAAAATAAAACAAAAAAGGTGAAAATAATATGCTTTGATTCCCATTTAGTCTCCATAGTACTTTCTCTAGATGCAGATGGCTTTTTTCATCCAAAATTTAGTGGAATTGCCTTGGATCACTGACAGGGACTTTTATAACAATTGACAATTTGATAAAGCAAAATCTTGAGCAATATAGGTGTTTCTTTTTCTGATTGGCTACTGATGACATAGTCAGAATTGAAATTCCATCATTTGGACCTCCCCTTCTGAAACCCCCTTACCCACAGCCAAAAAGATGAGATTCTAGTCACAAAAGATTCTTAGGTGGGGAGAATAATCTTTAAAGGATGAGATTAATCTGTAGATCACTGAAGTTTCTACAATAGTTTAAATTCATGAAATTTGACCTTTTAGGTTAATCAAAAATTTTTTTTTTCTGGAAAATGGGTGATGGGTGGGGTGACAATGATGGAATTAATTGCAAGACAAAAGTTTGACCTTTAGGAAAATTTCTTTGGAATGTGGGTAGTGGATGAAGTATAGGGGAAGAAACTGGGAAAGGAAATATTAAATTCAGCTCGATTGTCATAACAAAATAGAATCAAAATCAATTTTTAATTTTATAGATTCAAAATTGGGCCTATCTGACTTCAGGCCTCAAAACTTTATTTACTCTCTTTATTTACTTTCTCTTTATTTACTCTCTCTATGGGTAACTGAGGAAAAGTGAAGGAGTAAGCAAGAGAAGTTGAGGAGCTTGAAAAATTGAGAGACTAGGATTTTGAAGGAATGTCAGTGTGTGTGATTTACTTTTCTATTGCTAAATGGAGGGGATTTTTGTAATCATTGCTTCCTTTTCTAAGTGTTCATAAGTAATCCCTTTAATAAGGCATTCTAGGAATTAACATACAACTCTTAGGTCTACAATTTGAATAGAGCTCTGTGAAGAGATGGATAAGACCTCTACAAGAAGACCCCAAGTCCTTGGTATCTTTCTAAGCCATAGAGAGAAAGTCTGAATTTTACTCTAAAATATATTGGAGTTTGGGGCCAATATCACAGAATGTCTCAAAAGAATTTGTCGACTTAGACCCACTTCAAATCAGGAGGCAAAAAATTGATTATGCTGCTGTCAGCAGGATTATTTTCAAAAAAGGGAATTTAACCATTAACAAGGGGAAAGATGCCATACCAAGGGGGAAGACACCATAAGGCAGGCTAAATTCCTAAAGAAGTTCTTTTGAGAGGAAGGAAGAGTTACATCATTGACTAGCAGGATAACCTTAAAAGGAATTAGTCATTATGACTCTTAGTAACCAGGCTAAAAGGAGTTAGCAAGAAAATGAAATACAGGTAAGTTCTTTTATAGGAGAAAAATAACCTGGTGAGGGGTGGGTTGACATCATAACATCTTAATTGTGGGTGATAATTGATAATTTTGTCAATGTAAGGAATTAGACAAGGAGCCTACTGCAATAAAGGTCCACTTAAGGTAACAAAAAGTCTACATAAGAACAAAAAAACCACTTAAAGCATGAAGTTATCCTGTAAAATTCTTTAGGAATTTAGCTTGCCTTCTGGTGTCTTCCCCTTTGTTGTGGCATTTTTTCTCCTTGTTAATTGCTAAACTCTCTTTTTTGGAAATAACCCTGTTACCAGAAGCATAATAAAATCTTTTTTCTCTTGATTTGGAGATGATCTGAACCTACAAATTCTTTTAAATCATCCTGTGATACTGTCCCAAACTCCAATATATTTTTAAGGTTCAATTCCCACTTCTCAACATTTGATGGATTGTACAGGGAAAGTCCTCAAACCACAATATATTTTGAGAGTTCAGTACTTCTGCACTTCCCCCCCCCCCATATCCCATTACTTTGGATCTGAAATCAGGAAGGGAGGAAAGAAACAGCTATTAATTAACTTCATAATGGATATTCTTTCAAGTCTGGCTAGAAATTATGTTGCATTGGATAGCACTTAAGAAGAATGAGAGAAGCAAGCATTTGTTAAAATACCTACTATGTGCCAAATTTTATGCTAAGTGTTTTATAAATGAGTAAGTCATTTAACCTCTGTTTGCTTCAGTTTATAAAGTGTAGAATTGAAATAATTATAGCACTTGCCTTCCAAGGTTTTTTAAATATTACATTAGAATAAATGCTTGTTTTCTTCTTTACTTTTATCTTCTATTACCCATTGGATAGATAACGATCTTGTTACTGAAAAAAATACATTTTTGTTTCTAAAACTTTATGCTATTTACTTTTAGATAGGATTCAGTGGGTAAAACAGTATTAAAAATGTGCCCATTAATGGAAATGCCCTGGGGAAACTGTGATATTAACAATGTAACTCAGTACTAGTTTGTGCCAGTCGTCACTGTTGGATAGGCCAGGACACTATGGTAGTCTTTCCCAGTGATACTAAATGACTGTTTGAATTAGTCTTCTGAGCAGCAGCAATTCTCAGTGCTTTTTAGTTTATACATGCTGGGGTGATCAAGGCCTTATCCTTTCTCCATCAATATTATTCCTCCTAAAAACATCCCCAAGGTATTAAACAACTTGAGTCCTATGAACAAGATGTACCTTACAGATGAGCATGATCGAGTGCCTCCGGCAAGAACATGATGTCAAATCTTTTGTGTGCTGAAAAGTTAGGTCTAATAAATAAAGATGTACTTGGGGAAAATTCTGTTTTTTTTTTTTTTTATCCCATTTCTTGATTCTTACCCAAATAACTTCAGTCAATAACTAATAGCCACTTCTTAACCCCCAATTATGGTCTCCCAACTCCCCTTGCCAGATAATCTAACCTAAATATTGTTCATGTTTTTATTTGATAATTAAATTAATTTAATTGCTAAATGCTAAATAATGCTAATAAGATGTGCTCAATTACTACCAAATAAAGTTCACACTCCTTAGTATGGTGCTTAAGGTCACCCACAATCTATCCACAAGCATTTATTAAACAAATATTATGTGCCAGGTACTATAGTAGGAACTGGAGTTAAAAGTTCAAAGAATGAAACAATTTTCCCTCACAAAGAGTTTACATTTTAATGGGAGCTTAGATTCTAATGCCTTTAATCTCTTTTTCTGGCCTGATCCTACAAGTTCCTCTTCTTACATCCTTCACTTAGTCAAACATTACCATTCCTTGAGTATACCCCCTATCTCTTTAGTATTAATGCCATTTCTCATCCTGTTTCTACTTGGAATGTTATTTTACATCCTATCTTAAATTATATCCATAAAGACTCAGATTCTACCTTCTTCATGATACTTTTCCTGCTCACACAGGCCAGATCTCTTCATCATCTCAACTCTGTGATTTCTTTCTTTCTTTAATATCTTGTGGAATTTATCCAATATCCTTATATTCTGGTTGTTTATTTTTAAGAATTATATATTCAGTTCATTAATATTTGTAAGAATATGATTTCCCCTGAAGATATTACCTACAAACCAGAAATTTTGTTATGTTGTTTCATAATCATATTTTTTCTGTGAATTTCTATGATTTATTCTTTGACTTACTCATTATTTAAAATTTATTGTTGTCTCTATTTGGACCTATACCTTCTGTTGGTAGGCCCTAAAACAATTTTAATTTTGTTAAGGTCTGTAAAGAATATAATTGTTTCTGTTTTTTTTATATTTGCATTATCTCTATGACCTTATAATCAATTTATGTAAAGGCTTCATGTGAAGCTAAAAATATTTATATTCTTTTGCTATCTTACTTAGAAGATTCATAAATCTTTAATTTTAATTTCTTCAGCAATTTGTTCAGTTTTATATTTCTGTTTATCTTTCTGTGGAGTTACCCAAAATTGAGAGGGGCATATTGAAGTCTCCTGCTATTATTATACTAATTTCTATGTCTTTTTGAAGCACAGATAATGTTTCCTTTGTGAATTTGGATACTAAAGCATTTGGAGGATAAAGCTTATTACTGATAATGATTTTCGGTCTGTAGTTCCTTTCAGCATAATATAGTTTCCTTGTTTATCATTTTTTAATGTTTGAATATTAGTTTTTGTTTTGTCAGATAACATGATTGCAGTTGCTGCTTTTTCAGATTCAACTGATGAATAGTATGTTGTTGTTTATTTTCTTTTATTCCCCCAGTTTTATTTTGTGTATATCTTTTTTTAATGTGTTTCTGGTAAATAACAGATTATAGAATTTTGTTTTCTTATCCAATCTGTCACTTTTTTTTTTCATTTTACTGGACTGTTTTTATCCATTCACATTTAAAGTTGAATGTCAGGTTTGCCTAATGGATTTTTTTCAAGTTTTTGTTTTTCTATTTAAAATAGAAGTTTTCAGTTATTTTACTTTAATCTTTTTTTAAGATGACTCTATTTTCCCTGGCTTTCTTTCCCTCCCTCTTGAGCCCTTCTCTTTTCTTGTTCCTTTCTCTTTGGGGATTTGTTTATGAGTTCCTTTTTCTCTTCTGCTTTTATCTGGTTATATAATTATATCTCTCTCTGCCATTTTATTTTTCTTTCCATTGGTTAAATAGATCCCCATTCCTCTTCTGCTCTTCAATTAGTACCGTTTATTAGGTTTTTAAAAAAATTTCATTTTGTACCCTTTTCTTAAAAGATTTCTTTTAATTTCTTCATTATCTATCCTTTTTTTCTGGCAGTTTTTGACCCTCATTCTCTGATTCATGACCCTTACAATTATTTGGCCTCTTACTTTTCTCAGTATTCTTCATATAATCAAAACTTCCAAGTTATACATAAGCTCCTCTCTAGGTACTTTCTGTTCTTGCCTTGTGGGATTTGCCCCACAGATTGCCTTTTCCCATTTTACCTTACTTACAGTACAGTTATTGTAAGTATCAGAGACAATCGTGCCCTACAATAGGACCTTGTTCTTCTCTGACCATATTCCTGATTATGTTGCTCACCACACACCTATATTCTTCCCTGATTACTTCCCCCTCAAAATTTGCCTCAAAATCTCCTTTCTGTGTCCATGTTCTTTCACTTCACCAGGTGCCAGTGGCTCATGGGTTTCAGCTCTCCTCTTCCCAATAAAGCACTAGTAAAACAAATTCTCCAGGGCATACTCAGTGTAAGGTCTCATCTCCCCTTAGATACAATTTCTTTGCTCCTACTACCAAAGTAAATCTTCCTTCCTCCTCCCCCACCCATTTTTTTTAATTCCTCCTTCTCTTTACCTACTCCTCTGTAAACTCTTTTCTTTTTGAAACCAGAAATTTCCTTCCACTTGATGCTAGTCCTTGATTTGATCCCAGCATATTATGTATTTCTCTCTATCCCACCCTACTCCCTCTCCCCTTTCTTATACCCATATTATAATGCAGCTCCACAAAAACATTGATTCCCCCATAGATAAAGTGTCACCAGGTTCTGTCCATAATGTTTCCTCTCTGCTTCTTTACTTGCTTCTACCAGATATCTGCCTTCATCCCTATCTTCTTGGTATATTAGAAAGAAGTCTCTTATTAGTCTGTGTCACTATTGCCTTTGCTGTCCTTGCCTGCTACGTTTATTCACATCTCTTAAATATTTCTGTTGTTTGGGATGATCAAGAGACAAAAAAAATTAATAATCTATTCAATTCTTTTCTTTCTAAAAACATTTCAAAATTTTCTTTATTATTGAATATCCATCTTTTTTTTCGTGTATAGTTTAATCTCAGATTTTCAGGATATTTAATCCTGAACTGCATCCTCAACTCCCTGCACTTTGGAACACATTATTCCTACTCTCCTATGCTTTCTTCCTTTTTTTACTGGTTTTTTTTTAAATTATTTTTGTTTTCAGTTTTAAAATTTTTCCTTCCTCTACTCCTTTGCCCATTCATTTAAAAGTAAAAAAATACAGCATCCATTATATATATATATGTGTGTGTGTGTGTGTGTGTGTGTGTGTGTGTGTGTGTGTATATATATATATATATATATATATATATATATATATATATATATATATATATATATATATGTATCTCAAAACATTCCACATTAGCCATGTTTTGGGATGAGGGAGCAAGAAAAATTAAAAAGAAAAAATCTTTCAATTTGCACTCTGAAGCCATCAGTTATCTATTTGGAAATGAATAGCATTTTTCACTATAAGTTCTTTGAATTTGTTGTGGTTCATTGTATTTATCCACATTGAAAGATGTACTGTTTTTTACAACTGATTTTCTTTATAGTATTGCTGTTACTGTATGCATAGTTTTCATAGTTCTGTTCATTGAGCTTTGCATCAGTTCATATAAATCTTTTCAGATTTTTTTCTGAAACCAACCCCTTCATCATTCTTATAGTAAAATAGTATTCCATCATATTCATGCATCACAACTTGTTCGGTCATTTCCCAATTTATGGACATCCTTTCAGTTTTCAATTTTTCGCTACCACAAAAAGAGCTGTTATAAATATTTTTTGTATATTTGATTTCTTTTTTAATCACTTTGTGGGTATTGCTGGGTCAAAAGTTTTATAGCCCTAGTAACAAATAGCTACAAATTATTCTCCCAAATAGTTAAGACTAGTTCACAGCTCTACCACCAACAAATTAGCACACCTATCTTCCCACATTCCATCATTTGTCATTTTTGTTTTTTGACATGTTAGCCAGTCTGATAGATATAAGGTAGTACTTCCAAATTGTTTTAATTTTTAATTCTCTATTTATTAGTGATTCAGAGCATTTTAATATAACTATTGATAGTTTTGATTTCTTCCCCTGAAAACTCCTTCTTCATACCTTTTATCAACTAGGAAATGGTTCTTATTTTTGTAAAGTTGGCTCAATTTCTTACATATTTAAGAAATAAGATCTTTAGAGAGAAACTAGTTGTAAATCACTACCCTTTCCCCATTTTTTGTGCTTTTCTTCTAATTTTGATTGTGTTGTTCATGAAACTATGTTTTCTAGTGGGTACAGAATAGCCTTGTGTCATTTGCATGTCCTTTTCTTTAAATTTGAAGGTCTTTTTACCTAATTACTTGCAGAATTTGTTTTTTTAAATTGAATTGTTTAATTTAACCAATGGATCTAAGCTTTTCCTTTTGTACTCAGCAATTCATAATTCCTTAGACTCCATGTGTCCCAAATGACTTTTGGGTAGTCACAACTAACTGACTAACTGTTTTGGTTTAATTCTGTAATCTTCAAGCATGGGGGAGTGCTCCACAGCCTCTGAACATATACAGTGTCCTGTTTTGCCCCCTCTATTCCTTAGTTCTTTGCCCTGGCACTGACAGTTTGGAACATTTTAGAGCTGCAGCTACAGGATTGTCTGTCCGGTCTCTAGGCTTTGCTTGAGTTACAAAGTTATTTGCCCTGGCACCAGGAGTTTAGAACTTTACTATGCTTTAGCTTTAGCTTTAGCATCAGCTAAAGAGTTGTGACCCCTGACAGGCTTTTGCTTTTGAGGGGCTATAGAGAACCTATTTGGTTGTTGAAATCAAGGAAAATTTTTATAGACTGGAGCTGAACTCTTAGCTAAGAAGAAATAGGGAGTTCCAGGATCATGAAGATGAATTTTGTTGTAAGCCTAATGGATTTTCTAATTCAGCCTTATTGGTGGTAAGGTGAGAGGTAAAGAAAGGGTGCTAAGTGAGCTCAGGGCTGATAAGCATAAGTTTATGGGATTTTTTTTTAACAGGAGACAGTTGAAGTTGCTTTATTTCTAGTCCATGATTTGTTTTGGAGAGGTTTGAAAGATTATGATTATTGGATAAAAGGACTATTCCTATATTGTCCAGAAGGAAAAAAAAACATTATAGTTATTAATATATTTATCTCACCTTCTTCACTAGAGAGTAAAGTCCTCATGAGCAAAGAAAGTGCCTTAATTTTTTTTTTTATCTCCCGTGGTGCTTAAAATTTCATCTTGCATTTCTAGGCTTAATGGAAGAAAAGAGCTGTCTCAAGGTCAAGGGGTGGAGAAGTATATGTATGATAGTTGACTTCAAATATTTGAAGGATTCTCATAGGAAAAAAGGAATTTGACATGTTCTGCTAGAACTCTGAAGGCTTAACCAGAAGTAATGAGTAAAAGGTACAAAAGAAAAAAAAAACAGGTTCAATATTAGGAAAAACTTCTTGAAAATTAGAGTGTTTTGAAGTAAAATGGACTGCTTTGAGAAGGAGAAGGATTTCCCCTTCCTTGGAGGTCTTCAAGAAGAGGCTGGACATTTTTTTTATAAGACTATATAAATTGTTTTGATTTCTTCCAGTAAACTGTCTGTTCGTGTCATTTGACCATTTATCAAAAGGAATGACTCATATCCTTACAAACTTGACAAAGTTCCTTATGTATTTGAGATATGAGACCTTTATCTGAGAAACTCTCTGTAATATTCTCCTAGTTTTCTGCTTCCCCTCTAATCTTGGTAATTGTTTCATTTGTACAAATCCTTTTAATTTTAATGTAAATGAAATTATTCATCTTACATCTCACTCTGCTATATATCTTTTGTTTATTCGTAAATTGTTCCCCTATCTATAGGTCTGATAGGTAATATATTCCAATGTTCTTCAAATTTTCTTGCAATATATCTGTTTCTAGGTCATGTATCCATTTTAACTTTATCTTGATAAATGATGTAAGAAATTGGTCTATGCCCAATTTCTTACACCACTTATTCCCCAAACTTAAGTCTTTACACTTGTCAAATACAAGGTTACTATTTTCATTTGCTGTTGTAAATTGTATCTACTCTGTTCCACTGAGTTGAGATTCCTTTTGTGTATGGTTGGATTTGGTGATTCCTGAGAACCTTTTCAGCTCACAGATTCAGTAATTCTATAATTCTGTAATGAAAGTTTATTGAATAAATAAATAAATGATGTTAAAAATCTTACAGATAAAAGATAATTTCTTTGATTAAAAGAGGATCCAAGCAATGATCTCTAAATAGCAAGTGATATAAATTAAGAAGTTCCTGAGAAAATTATCTTCTGCCTCTATTTCCTTTCTTCTCCCTATTTTATAACTCTCTATGATCTGGCTTGTGAAATAATCATTTAACCTAAACTACTTTCTCCAGAATTATTATTAAACTCTTAGTTGGCAAATATAATGGTCTTTTCTCAGTCCTTCTTGATCCCCCTGCATCCCTTCAAACTGTCAGTCAACCTCTTCTTGATATTCTCTTCTCTTCTTACCTTTCTAATTACTTCTAGTTCCCCTTTGTTAAATCCTCATCCAGGTTACACCTACTAAACACATCCCATAGGGCTCTTTCCTGCACCTTCTTCTCTTCTTTCTCCATATTTGCTCAGATCCCATGATCCAACTATCATCTCAATGCATAGGATTTTAAAATCTATTTATCCATCCCTAACTCCCGCTGACCTCGAATCTCGTCTCTCTAGGAACCTATTAAAAATCTTGAGCTGGATGTCCCCAAAATATCTGAAAATCAACATGTCCAAAACTGAACTCATTATTATTTTTCCCAATACCTTTCTCTCTTCCTAAATTCCCTTTAGCTAATAAGAGCATCACAATCCCTGTCACCCAGGCTCAAAATCTAGGAGTCACCCTCAATTCTTTATTCTCTCTCATCCATCACCATATTCAATCTATTCCATGCCTATCATTTTTATCTTTATAACATCTTTCACCTACTCTCCCTTCTCTACTCTGACACTTGCACCACCCTGGTTCAGGACCTTATCCCTCTTGCTTAGACTATTACAGTAGCCTTCTGGTTGCCCCATCTGCCACTCTATTCCACCCTACATTTATCTGCCAAATTGATCTTCATAAACTGCAGGTCTGATTATATTACCTCCCTTCTCAGCAAACTCTAGGGACTCCTTATCACCTCCAGATTCAAATATATAACATTCTGTTTGGCATTCAAACTCCTTCAAAATTTTCTCTATTGTCCTTCCAGTCTTATAGCTTATATTCCAGTTTAACTTTATACACTCTTTAATATAGGGATAATGACCTCCTTGCTGTTTTTTACAAATGATATTCCATCTCTTGACTAAGAGCATTTCCCCCATGCCCAGAATGCTTTTTCTTCTTATCTCTGACTCCTGACTTTCCTTACCTTGTTCAAGTTTTAGCTATTCCACCTTTTAAAAGAAGACTTTTTCATTTCCCCTTAACTCAATTGACTTCATTATTGTTTATCTCCAACTTATCCTGTCTCTAGCTTGCTTATGGTGCTATTTACTTGTTTCCCTTCTCCATTAAGAGTTTTTTTTTTAAAAGCAAGAACATTCTTTGCCATTATATCCTCAGAGCTTAACACAGTTCTTAGCACATAGTGGGTGCTTAATGAATGTTTATATAGGGACAACCATACAGTGCAGGGAGCACTGACCCTATAACCAGCAGGGCCCGAGTTCAAATACAACTTCAGACACTTAACATTTAACTAGCTATGTAATCTGTGCAAGTCACTTAACTCCAAGTGCTTCTCAAAAAATTATTTACAGAACAAAAATAAATGATACTCATGTGAGAAAATGTAGCAATAAAAAGTAGGAAGCATTGTCAAAAGCCTTTTTTAAAAAATAGTATTTTAGGCCAAGATGGCGGAGTGAAAAGGGGACTTTCTGCCTCTCCTCCGATCTTCTCTCAAATCAACAATAAAATAAGCCTCTGAACTGATCTTCAAGTAAATGAACTCAGAAATATTTGGACACTGCTCTCTGGATAACTTCATATCAGGTTAGTCGGACTCGGACAGAGAGACAAATAGACGATCCCTGTGCAGGCCGGAAGTGAGGGTGGGACTCAGCTCGGCTCATCGTGGAAGAAATTCCAAACTCCAAACTCCAAATTCCAAACACCTGGAGTTTATCTGAGGCACTCGGGACACTCTGCCCTGATTGGGGACAGGTGTTCTGGCAGACTTGCCTTGTTTAAGGAGTAATTCGGACTTAGTCCTAGCCCCC
>JAJPUD010009755.1:0-25205 GCA_023553655.1 Myrmecobius fasciatus | reverse complement strand
AATTATGGTATATGAATGTTATGGAATATTATTGTTCTGTAAGAAACGACCAGCAGGACGATTTCAGAGAGGCCTGGAGAGACTTGCATGAACTGATGCTGAGTGAAACGAGCAGAACCAGGAGATCATCATGCACAGCAACAACAGTATTACATGATGATCAATTCTGATGGACATGGCTCTCTGCAATAAAGAATTGTCTCAAACCAGTTCCAGTTGTTCACTGAAGAAAACCATATACACCCAGAAAGAGGGACATGAAATATGGACCACAACGTAACATTTTCATGATCTCTATTGACATTTGCTTGCATTGTGTTGCCTTTCTCTGATTCTTTTTTTTTTCTTGTAGATAGGATTTTTCTTGCATAACTTCTCAAGCATTTCAACATTATTAACATGTAGTGGACTTCCTGCCATCTGGGGGAGGGGAGGGGACTGGGGGTAAAATTTGTATTGGAAAGCTTTGTAAAGATCAAGGTTGGGGAACTACCCATACATATGTTATACAAATAAAAAGCTTAAATAAAAAAAAAAAGAAACTGCAAATCCATTGTTTACAACTTGCTATTCCTTTAAAATATATAATAAAGTTATACAAATGTTTAAAAAAAATAGTATTTTATTTTCTTCCCCAGTCATGTCAAGAAATTTTAACATTCATTTTTACAACATTTTGAGTTTCAAATTTTTCTTCCCTTATATGCATTTTGAAATAGTTTTTACTTGTGCTGCCATGTAAAACATATTTCATATCAATCATAGTTGTGAAAGTAGAAACAGATCAAAAGAAAAAAAGCACCAGAAAGAATAAAGCAAGTGAAAAAATATGCTTTGGTCTGCATTCAGAGTTCACCAGTTCTTTATCAAGTTATTGACTGCATTTTCCTTCACAAATCCTTCGTACTTGTTTTGGATCATTATGTTGCTGAGAAGAGCTGAGTCATTCATAGTTGATCATCACACAATGTTGCTGATACTGTGTATGATGTTTTTCTGGTTCAGCTCATTTCATTTTCCAACAGCTCATATAAGTCTTTCCCAGGTTTTTCCTGAAATTTGCCTGCTCATCATTTCTTATTGCCCAGTAGTATTCCATTACATTCATATACCACAGCTTGGTCAGCCATTCCTCAATTGATAGGCATCCCCTCAATTTCCAATATTTTATCATCACAAAAAGGGCTACTATATATGGTTTCAAATATGTAGGTCCTTTTTCCTATTTTATGATCTCTTTAGGGGTATAGTCCTACTAAGGTATTGCTGTGTCAGAGGGTATGTACAGTTTGGTTCCTATTTGGGCATAATCCCAATTTTCCCACATTATCTCCAATATTTATCCCTTTCCTTTTTGCTCATATTAATTTAAAATGGTTCCTCAGAGATGTTTTAATTTGCATTTCTCTTGTCAAAAATTATTTACAGCACTTCTTCATGTGTTTATAGATAGTTTTGACTTCATCTGAAAACTGCCTGTTCATATCTATTGACCATTTATCAATTGGGGAATGACTTTATTTTTATAAGTTTGATTCGATTCTGTATATATATATGAGGCATTAGGCCTTCCCATAGGTGTTGCAAAAATTGTTTCCCAGATTTCTGCTTTCTTTCTAATCTTGGTTGCATTAATTTTGTTTGTATGAAAGACTTTTAATTTAATGTAATCGAAATCATCTATTTTCCATTTTGTAATGCTCTCTATTTCTTTTTTGGTCATAAATTTTCCCCTTTCCATAGATCTGATAGGTAGATTAGTCCTTGTTCATTTGATATACTTGTAGTGTCCTGTATTCTATTTATCTCCTCTGTTTCTTTCTTATTTAATTTTTTTGGTTGGATTTATCAAATTCTGAAAGGAAAAAGTTGAGTTCTATCACTGATTTGCTTTTCTATTTTTATAGTTTTGTTATTTCTTCCTGTAACTCACTTAACTCTTCCTTTAAGAATTTGAATTGCTATACCCCTTGGTGTATATATGTTTAGTATTGATATTGCTTCACTATCTATGGTGTCTTTTAACAAGATATAGTTTTCTTCTTTGTCTCTTTTAATTAGGTCTACTTTTTCCTTCACTTTCTTTGAGATCAGGATTACTACTCCCCCCCTTTTTTTTTTACTTCAGCTGAAGCATAATAGATTCTTCTTCAGTCTCTTACCTTTACTCTGTATGCGTCTCTGTTTCAAGTGTATTTCTTGTAAACAACATATTGTAGGATTCTAGTTTGTGATCCACTCTACTATCTGCTTCCATTTTATGAGAGACTTCATCCCATTCACACTAACAGTTATGATTACTACCTGTGTATTTCCCTCTATCCCATTTTTCCTCTTGTTTGTCCTCTCTCTCCTTTCACCCTTTTCCTTCTCACTAGTGTTTGGTTTCTGCTTACCACCTCTCCTGATCTCTCTTCTCTTCTGTCAGTCTGTCCTCTCCCCCCTTAACTTAATCTCTACCTTTTCTACTCCTCTGCCAGATAAGAGAGTTTATTATATTCAAATGATTGTATACATTATGAATTCCTTGAGTCAATACTGATGATAGTAAGATTTAACGGATGCTCTTCACCTACCCTCTCCTTTCCCCCTCTACCACAGTAGGTCTTTCATGCCTTTTTTCATGTGAGATATTCTACCTCTTCCTTTCATTAACCAGTATATTCCTCTTTCTCATCCTTTATTTTCTATGTCATTCTCTGAAATTCCCTACATATTCATACCACTCTACATATGTATATATTTCTTCTAGCTGTACTATTAGTGATGCAATTTTTAAAAATCACAAGGATCTTTCTGAGTATGGTTGTAAACCATTTAGGTTTATTGAATCCCTTATGTTTTCTTTCCCTCTTTAACCTGTTCATGCCACTCTTAGGTCTTAATATTGGAGTTCTGGTTTTCTCTTTATGAAATCTTGAAATCCTTCTGTTTTGTTGAGTAACCATTTTTTCCCTAATGATGTATTATGTTTAATTTTGGTGAATAAGTGATTCTTAGTTGTAGTCCTAGATCCTTTGCTTTCTAGAATATCATTTTCCATGATCTCCAATCTTTTAATATTACAGCTACCAAGTCTTGCATAATTATGACTTCATAATATTTGAATTTTTTTCTTCTTGGTCACTTGCAGTATTTTTCCCTTGATCTGATAGTTCTGAAATTTGGCTAAATGTTTATTGGAGTTTTTATTTTGGGATTTCTTTCCTGAAGTCATCAGTAGATTCTTTCAATGCCTATTTTGGCCTCTGATTCCAGGACATCAGGAGAGTTTTCCTTGATAATTTCTTGAAAGATGTTGTACAGGTCTTCCTTTTGATTATAGCTTTCAGGTAATCCAATCCAAAAGCCTTTTGATAAAGACCATTGAAAGGACAAAATCAGAAGTGTTATTATCATTGGGTTATGCCACAGACCATTTAGACAGAAAGAACAAAAAGATGTGAGGTTTAAGAAATAGATCACAAGTCCAGTACAGAGAAATGTATAGAAGACATGAAGGCCTTCAGGTTTGTAAGTGGAAAGTTTAGAGCTGGAGCTTATTGTCAACCAAAACCAGAGCAACTGGTAATTTATGGATCTGCTGTGGTGATAGTTTCATACTTAAAAGGTAGAGGACCCAAGAAGAAGAAATTCCCCTCCACATTTAATTTTCATCAATGAGAAAAAAAAAACCTGGTTGCTAGGATAAAAATGATTGTTATGCTATAAGAATATAGCAACTACATCTTAGAATTTATGAAAGAAAAGAAAGTCAGGCATAGTCTGACATAGATTGGGAAGAGAACATTCACAGAGATAAGAAAAGGTGTAGTTAGTATCCCATGGACTAAATTTTTATGGAGCAAGCCAGAATGGATTGGAAACTCTCAAGAATGAAATTCAAAATATACAAAAATAAATCCAATGAGCATGATAAGAAAAGGGTAGGATATCTAAAGAAGTTGTAATATATATAAGGGTTACTCACTAACCAATTAAGAGTAGGGGTGGAAGGTATCTACTGGAGGTATAAGTAAATAATGTAGGATCAATACAAAGGAGTGACATAATACATAGTATCAGGAGAGCTAAAGGTAAAAATAAGACTTGATGAAGAAAGCTAAAAACAATAAAAATGATATTTTTTGAAGCTGTACTCATATCGTGTGTGTCTTTGCATCTTGCAAGATATAATATACCTCTTAATTCATCTGTGGGGGAAAACACACACTATAAAAAATCCTCAGGTTCAAAGAAGGTACAGGACCACTGATCTGGGGAGATAGAATAATAACCAACTAACTGAAAGATAAAAGAGCTACACAGCTCTTCTTTTGCTTATATTTTCTTTGCTAAAGTTGGTTGGTTGCTCTTCATTCTTGAAGAGAACCAAAATGATATTATGGTAAAGCCAGATTACAGTGTGTATGGCTATGGATGATCAGACCAATATGAACTCGTACTGTTCTGCTACACATCAAACACTAATAGTATCTATATATTTGAGGTGGATTCTTTAACTTTGTGCATCTGAGTTAATTCAATTCTTCTTTGCTCATAGAGTACAGCACCTTCTCTAATGAGGGTACACCAAGCTGGACAGTCCTCTGTCAGTGTCTCTTATGTCATACAATCAATTCTAAAGTTCTTAAGAGAGAACTTGAGTTCATTTTTAAGAGAATAACTTGAATTATTGTATCACTTTTTCTGACCACCTTGTAAGTAATTGCCCGGTGTGAGTTCTCCATAAATCAGTCTATTTGGTAAGTTTGACATTTGAACAATGTGGACAGACTAGTGGAGTTGTGTTCTCTGCAGTAGAGTTTGAATGCTTGGCAGTTTAGTTTGAAAAAAAAGAACTTCAGTGTCTGGTATCTTATCCTGCCAAGTGATCTTCAGAATCTTCTTAAGACAATTCAAATGGAAGCAATTCAGATTCCTGGCATGGCACTGTTATATTAAATGGGGTCAGTACAATGGCTCTGTAGACCTTCAGTTTGGTAGTCAGTCTAATATCTCTCCTTCCTTTCACACTTTATTTAGGAACATCTCAAACACTGAATTAGTTCTGGAAATGTGCATGTCAATTTCATTATCAATGTGGGCATCCCTGGAAGGTATACTGCCAAGATAAGAGGGCTTATTCACAGCATTCAAAACTTCACCATTTGCTCTAACTGATGGTTCCACATGTGGAAAATTATGTCAAAATTTAATTGCCCAGTGAGGTTCATCAGTATAGTATGTCAATTTCATGCTGGCATGTGGCATGGGTTCTGGACAATGGACAATGTTCTTGAGCTTTGTAGTGAAACAAAAGCTGTTTGCTTACTCCCATGCTTGATGCTTTCAGCCATATTGTCAAATACTTTCAATAAGGACAAAAATGGCTTTGCAAAAGTAGAACCAAAAGGACAAAGTCAACATTATTAAAAAAGGAATTGATACTTACCATAAGTATAACCATCTAGTGATCTTGATGAATTCAAGTCACCAGAACAATTGAACTGCATTCTAAAGAACTGGAAAAAATGTAGAGAAATGTTTACTAAAAGGTAATAAAATCTGATTCATTTGAAAGTTATTGAATGTTAAGACTCTCAAGATATTTATTAATGATTCAATGTGAACTTGGAAAGAGATGTCCAGTGCTGAATGAATAACTTTAGAGTGGGAAATCCCACAGATAACATTCTTATCAAATTTACATGCTATCTAAAGTTGAAATGACAGATTCAAATTCCAAAGAGGTCTTGATAAGTTGGAATAACACATCAAGTGAATTTTAATAACATTAATTTAAAGAAATGCAAAGCCTTACATGGGGGTTGGAAAAACCATTCACATATTCTAAGTGGAGAAGACATTGTTAGACAATAATGCATGTAAAAAAGTTCTTGTAGTTTTGGTCTATTGCATGCTCAATATGAGCCAACATTTTAGTATAATGGTCAATAATAACTGAGGAAACAGGCTGAGGGAAATTAAATGAATTTCAGAGCTAGAGTATCTGAAGGATTTGAATTCAGGAATTTCTTATTTCCAAGAACAATGCTTTACTGAATACATCATTCAACTGCCAGGAAAGTCAATATAATCATAGATGTCTGGGGTCCAGGAGTGGAAAAGTAAAGTCCTCCTATAGTTTAGCCTCATTCAGACCACATATCGAGTTTTGTGTTCAGTTTAATTCATTGCATCCTAGGGATGGCATTGATAGAGTAGAGAGAATGCAAAAGAAGTCAACAAGGACAACGAATGGCCGTCATTATAAGGATTGGTTGAAGGATCTGGGAGTGCTTTGCTTTGAAAAAAAAAAAAAAAAACTTAGTTTGAGAGCTCAGATCTCCAGTTATCTGAAGAATTACCAGATAAAAAAGAAGTTAAATTACAGAGTTATTTCCTTTGGATAGTGGCTTCCTTAGGAGGTAATGGGCTCCTTATTACTTGAAATATTCAAGAAAAGACTATGTTATTCGACCAACAGGACGATTTCAGAGAGGCCTGGAGAGACTTGCATGAACTGATGCTGAGTGAGATGAGCAGAACCAGGAGATCGTTGTACACGGCAACAACAGTACTATATGAGGATCAGTTCTAATGGACATGACTCTCTTCAACAATGAAATGCTTCAAACCAATTACAATTGTTCAGTGAAGAAGGCCATATACACTCAGAGTGAGGGATGTGAAATGTGGACCACAACATAACATTTTCATGTTCTCTATTGAGGTTTGCTTGCATTGTATTTCCTTTATCAGATTATTCTTTCTTATAGATACGATTTCTCCTGAACAAAAAAAAAATGATGTGTGGCAATAACTATACATATATTTGACTTAAGTATTCTAACATAATTATCATGTAGTGGATATCCTGCTATCTAGGGAAGGGGTGGGGAGTAGGGGGGAAACTGATTTTTTTTTTGGATGGACAGGGCTATGGATTTGATACTCATTCACCTTATCTTAATTAAGCAATATTGTCTTAGAGCAGATTTTGATAGGTTCAAGGGAAGAAAGCAATGAGAGCACAACTGATGGGAAAAAAGAATGCCCAGTATGGAAATACTGGAAGGCAAACTATTGCCCACAATTTTCTTCAGAATGGTCCTGCTTAACACCTTGTTATAAGAGTGTGGTATAACAAAAAGAATACTGATTTGTGGCTAGAGGATCACGGTTTGAATCTCAATGTGACTTTACGCAAGTCATGTTGTCTTATTTAGCCTTAGTTTCCTTCTTCATAACAACTGAGGAGATTAAACAAGGTAATCTCTTAAGTTTTTTTCCTGACTATAATTCCTATGATCCTAATTAATAATTTTAGCTATCATTGCTATAATACTTTAAGATGTATGTAAATTATCTCATTTGAGTCTTACAACCCTTCCAGTTAAATACAATTGATATTATTATCAACTCCTTTTTTCAGAGAAGGAAACAGTATGTGAAAGGTTAAATGATTTTTCAGGTTGTTAAATTAGTATAAATCCATCTGAGAATTAAATCCAGGTCTTCCTAACTCAAAGTCCAATAACCAATGTATTATATCATATTGTCTGTGTGTGTGTGTTGGGGGGTGGGGATGATAGTGATAGGACAGGAAGAATGGAATGCTATGAAGACTTATTTTCCCAATATTTCCATATATATATATCTATATTTACATATGTGTGTGAGAGACAGATATTCTTATACTTCCAGTTTGACTTAGTTTGAGGTTTTGAATCCTCAGCATATGGACTATAGAAGAGAAAAATTTATAAATGTTATGGTCAAGTAGACACCTGTGTATTTCGTTTTTAGCAAGTTTGAGATAGCTTGGTATAGCTGGAAAGACTGTGGGCTTGGGGGACAAGTTTAGGAAGCTTGTGTTACATTTCTGGAATTTAATGTGATTCTTGGGGCAAAAGTCAATATAATTTAGTGAAAACACAATTGGATTTAATGACAAGGGTCAAGACTTGTATTCAAGTTCTCTTTTTCCACCTGTGTGATCTTGACAAAATCACTTATCTTCTCTGTAGAAAGAAGAGACTAATTGATCTAAGTTCCCTTCTAGCTCTACATCTATGATACAAAGCCATTTCATCCATCTGGGTTTCTTCATCTGTGAAGTGATCAATGTATCTAAATGACCTCTGGTTGCCTTGTAGGCCATGATCCCTTAGGATAAACACAATTGATTAAGTTATGAACAAAAAAATTTCTTAAGCATTCATTATATGCCAAACACTGTGCAAATATAAAATCAAGGTAGTCCATTCCCTTAATGAGCACACATTGTATTAGAGACAGACAATACATGGAGTAGTCATGGACAGGAAAAGATATTTTGGACTGGGAAGTCAGATACTAAGAGAAGCCATAGGGATATCATTTGATACATCTTTTCCAGAAGTGATAATGGAATTGATTCCATTGCAGTTCCTAACACAAGAGGTGTTATAGACATAGGCTATAGGTATGGCTGATTTGGTTGATACCAAAAAGAGAATCAGAATGGCAGGATGGAATGTGAAGCAAGGACAGGTTGTCTTGAGTCTTGCTAGTTAAAGAGGGCTATATGTTTGTATTTACTCACTCACCAATTTGTATAATTTGGCCCCAGGGAGAGATTTCTAGAACTTCCATGAATATATTAAATCCCCCACAGAATGGTTTCTTGAGGTCAGGGAAAGCAAGTTAACAGATGCAGAAGATTGCTTGATGGATACAAAACTTTCCTTCAAATTTAACTAATTTAACTTGTCTAAACCATTAATTGAGTAGTGCCCCACAAAAATTTAAACTCAACATCTTTTTTTTGGAGCAGCCAATGACATCAGGATTTTACAGAAGAAGAAATGAAGGTCATACAGGAAAATTATTGGAAAATAATTTGTTCTGTGTCATGTAGATAATAAGAAACACAATCAGGTCCTGAACTCAGGTCTTCTGGCTCCTGATCCAGTATTCTTTTCACTAAACAACACTGCCTATGAACCTGCCTTAATGGTAAACTGTGGAAATTTTAGCAGGGCATGCTTTTAATGTGCAGTATGGTATAGAGTAATGTCAAATTCAAATAGAAATAAGTCCTTGCAACCCTCTATGTCTCAACTAGTTGGTAAACTGCTTGAAAGGAGACGACAAGATCAGACTTACACTTTGGGAAATCACTTTGCCTGAATGGATAATGAATTGGAGTAGAAGACTTGAAGCCCTCCAGCAGGCTATTACAAAAATCAAGACAAGAGGTAATGCTAGCAGTATCAGAGGAGAGAAGAAAGCATATTTGTGAGAAGTTGCAAGGGTGAGATCAACAGGCTTTGAGGCAAAATTTTGGTGTGAGTTGAAAGTGGGGTAAGGCAGTGAGGACTTTTAGAGGACCCCAAAGTAGTGAGCTTGATGGATTGGGAAAATGGTTTTACCTTCTACAGTAACTGGGAAGGTAGGGGTGAGAGAGGGCTTAAGGGGAAAGCTATTGAGATATGTTTTAGAAATTCTGAGATAAGGAAGGTTCAGTTTGAGATGTCTGAAAGGTAGTTGGAGATAGGAGATTAGAAGTCATAAAGGATTTGGAGCAGGATAGGCAGATCTGAGAATCATAAGCATAGAAATGGGAATTAAATCCATGGGAACTGGTGAAGTCACCAAGTGAAGTAGTAGAGAGGGAAAATTATAAAAGGTCCAGACAGAACCCTGCAAGAGGATCTAGCAAAGGAGACAGAGAAGCAATGATCAATAGATTGGATAAGAAACATGAGAGTGTAGTGTCCTGAAAACCCAGAGAGAAGAGAATATCAAAAGAAGAGCATGATCAAGAGTATTAAAGGATGTAGAGAGGTTAGGGAAAATGTGGATTTGGCAACTAAGACATTATTAGCAACTTTGGAGGTATATTTTTGGTGGAATGACAAAGCTGGACATTAGATTATTAGATGTTAAAAACAATGAGAAGAAAGAAAAAAAAGGCATCTATTGTAGAAAACCTTTTGGAGGAGTTTAGCTACAAATAGCAGAAGAAATATAGGCTGAGAGTTAACAGAGATGAAAAAATAAAATGAGAATTTTTTTCAGAATGAGGGAGACGCGGGCATATTTGTAGGCAACTACAAATGAACTAATGAACTAATAGAAAAAGAATTGAAAATAAATGAAAGAGCAGACACAACAGAGGGAGCAATATGTTAGAGGAGATGGGATAGAATGGAATCATGAAGAAGTAGAAAGAAGTATCAGCCTTGATAAGGAAAAAGGCCACTTCTTCATGTGAGACAGGAGTGAAGGAGGAGAAAGTGGCCTGAGAGATGAGAAAGAAGGGAATAAAGGGAGTTTGGCCTTAATTTTTTTTCCTATAAAATATGATGCAAAGTTCTCAGATAAGCAAGTAAAAGTATAGAGAACCATGAGAAGAGATGGCAAAGTTTTTGAAGAGCCACTGTGGGGAGTGGGATAGTGAGCTGATAAAGCAGAGATAGCAGGATTGCCTAATGGTGATGAGTGCCCAATTAAGGTGGTTTAATATAAATTTGCAATGAACCCAGTCAGAACATTTGCATGACATTCTTTACCTTCATTCAACAACACACGTGCAGGAGCAAAGGTGATAAAAGATAGGAGAGATCCAAGGCTGAGCCTTGGCTGAGTGTAATCATCATTATAATAATGGAGATAGGAATTCAAGAAAGGAGGACAGTTCAAGTTGAATTGGTTAACCAAAAGGTCAAGATGGGGAGAAGAGAATAACTAGTGTAGAGGAGATAAATATGAAAGAGTTGAGGAATCAGGTGATTAGAAGTCATGGTTCAGATGAAAAGTGAAATTTTGTAAATGAAGGCAGAGGCAGAGATGAACATCCAATAAATTATGGTTAGATAAGGGGATCTCAGAATTCTTGAACATAGAAGTGCTTTTATGGGTGATGGCAAGATCAAGGTTATGACCATCTTTGTGACTGGTTGAAGTAGGGTAATAACTCACGGGAAGTAAGTTGAAGAAATGATTGGTTAAGGTGTTTGGAGGAAAGTAAAAAATGTATGTTAAAGTCTCCAACTATGAGGGCAGAAGTTGAGAAGAAGAGAAAAATTGTGAGTCAGGTATTGAATTTATTGAGGAAGGAAGGGGAGTGAGCTTGAGGTTTGTAAACAATAGCTGACAAGATTTTGATTGGGTGCCAGATAGGAAAAGCATGAACCTCAAAGGAAAATGGAGAAAGGAGAGAAGCTAAAAGTGTTAATTGAGGTATTCCCACTCTATCACCCCAATCAGTGAACCAAAGCTGAGTAAAGATGAAGCTGGGATTGGAAAGGGTGTCCAAGAAAGCTGTGTTATCAGGAGGAAACAGGTTTCAATAAGAACTAGTAGATGCATGGAGTGAAAGAAGAATAGATTTAAAATGAGGGGAAGTTTGTTGGCTATGGAACAGGTATTACATAGAGCACAGTGAAAGGGCTGGGTGGAATTAGGATGAGATTAAGATGGATGGAATTAGCATGGGAAGATTAATGGAAATGAGAATTTGGGTGGTATGGGCAATATGAATGAATATGTAAACACACATATACACACAATACATATATACACATTTTACATATGCACATATATACATATACATACATATGTGAAATTTAGAGTCACTGGGATGTTAAGGGATAATCAAGTATGAAAATGTTCACCATTGGGTGGCGGATGCCTTCAAAGAACAGGTGCTGCAAGAGATGGGAAGTCTGAAGTTGAAGGGTGTTACTATTCTTTGCATTGAAGTTCTTTACATTCCAGTCAGGAGATTAGACTGACAACACAAGGTTGAAGTTGCCTCGTGCTGGCACAGATAAAAATGTCTGTTTTGGGGTATTTGGAAGACAATTATCCTTATCTCTTGAAGGCTTTCCTCAGGGGACATGTTGCACTCAGCAGGATCTGTAAAGCACAAATAGGTGGAGTTGGGGAGGGATAACATTCCAGGCATGGAGGACAGAAAGAAAATGTCCTGATTGAAGTTAAGTCAATATGAGAAAATTTCCTTTATTGCCCTGAAAATATGTCCCATATTGGAGAAATGCTTTACTTAAATGCATGATGTTACATAAAGTTAACTTGGTTTCCTGTCTGTGTTGTGAAAGATTGGAGATCTTTTGAGGGGGGAAAATCAGGTTAGTGCATCATGCCGAGTCTATTACTCAGTAACATCCTGAATAGCATAATTAGAAACAGCTGGAGAAGGCACATTTTCATTACACACTTCCATTATAGAAAATGGCAGATGAAGGAAGAGAGAGGTTGCTATGGTTGTACTCTACTGACACATTTAGGTTCTCAGCTCTCATTGGGGTCCAATAAAATCACTGCTCATGAGCTCCAGTTTCCCAAAGCTACCACCTTCCAGGCTTTCAGGATTGGAGGCTGAGTCTTTGTTTTTTGACCTTGCTCCCCACCTCCCATCTACCATCTTCAAAATAATGGAAGAAAGACACAGGAAGTTTCACCAATTCCCAATTAACCTTCCTCATTTCTCTATATTGTAAGAGGGGAGATATGTTAGTCACTCCCAGAAGGTTGGTGGCTCTTAAAAGTCCTCATTTTCAAGCAAAAAACTCCACGAATCCTTACAGCTGCATTATTGATACACTATGTGACTATTCCCAATTATGAAACATAGAGACATCTCCATCTATGTTACTTACTCAGCTTCCATCCTCTGAACACCTTTCCTTCTATTGTCACAAGTACTACTGCCCAGTCACATGTCCTCCATATTCTGGCAATATCCCCAAAACCTTTACTTTTTGCTAGACAATTTGGTTAAACCATTCTAGCTTATAAAGATATGCTAGCATACTGTAGACATATTTATAGGAGTGAAGTTTCTACAGAGACCATAGTGTTCAACTTGATTGTGCATTGCTCCATGATAAAGTCTGAAAACAATTGATATAACAGAAAGATCAATCAATAATTATTTAATAAGTGACAACTTGTACTATTATACTAAGCACTTGGGACACAAAAATAATCTAATAGAGGAAACAATAAACAAATAAATATATCCAGAGAAAGTTATATATAGGGAACATAGAAAACGATTAACAGAGGGAAGGCACTAGAATTAGGAGGGATTTGGGAAAGGTTCCCTGTAGAAGGTAGAATTTTAATTGGGACTTAAATGAAGCCAAGGAAATTAATAGTCCTACCAGAGAAGAAAGCACATTCTGACCATGGGAGACAGAAAAAATCCCTGGAGCTGAGGGACAGGGTATCTTGTTTGTGAAATAGCCAGGATGTCAGTGTCCCTGGATCAAAGAGTGTGTGTCAAACCTTCTGGAGAGCAATTTGGAACTACACCCAAAGGGCTATAAAACTGTGCTACCCTTTGATCCAGCGGACTCTACTGAGTCTGTATCCCAAAGAGATCATAAAAGAGAGAAAAAGGACCCACATATGCAAAACTGTTTGTAGCAGCCCTTTTTGAAGTGGCAAGGACCTGGAAATTGAATGAATGCCCATCAGTTGGGCAATACCTGAATGAGTTATGGTATATAAATATAATGAAATATTATTGTTGTATAAGAAATGATGAATAGGCTAATTTAAAAAAAAAAAACCCTGGAAAGACTTACATGAACTGATGCTAAGTGATATAGTATACAGTAACAAGAAGACTGTGTAATGATCAGTTGTGAAGGACTTTTTTTTTTTTAAACAATGAGGTAATTCAAAGCAATTCCAATAGACTTGTGATGGAAAGTACTATCTACATCCAAAGAAAGAACTATAGAGACCGAATGTAGATCAAACATATTATTTTCACCTTTTTGTTGTTTACTTGTTTTTCTTCCTCGTGGTTTTTTTTTCCTTTTGACCTGATTTTTCTTGTGCAACATGATGAATACAGAAATATGTTTAGAAGAATTGCACATGTTTAACCTATATCCGACTGATTTCTGCCTTGGGGAAAGGGGTGGGTGGAAGAGAGGGAGAAAATTTACAAAAGTGAATGTTGAAAACTAACTTTGCATATATTTGGAAAAATAAAGTACTATTAAGAGTGTGTGTCAAGGATTATGTGTCATCGGTTATGAAGAGCTTTGAATGTGTAACAGGATTTTTTTTTATTCAATCTTAGAGGCAACTAGGGAGTCAATGGTGGAACAAATGAAGCTGTCTCTGAAAGGCCTCTAATAGCAGGCTCAGATCTTGTTATAACACTTGTTAAATAAGAATTTTTTCAAGTCTTATTGTAAGATGTTATTGTTCTAAAAGGAACAGTGACATCACAGGTAATATCTTCAGTTGGGTGTGAATTGGATTTAAGTGAGACAAAGTTACACAAAGTCGTTAATCTTACTCTTTCTTCCTGAGCTATTGAGTCCATGATAGGACACAAGTCAAGACAATTGGCAATGGTCCAGGTTGTGGTAGATGACCTTGGCATCTTTGATGTCTGACCAAGTTCTAAATACTCCAATAGCAGCTAACTCAGCTGCCTTTATGACCATTGGAACAAACTGTTTTCATTCTCCCATTCTGTCAAGGGGAGTCTTCACAGGCTTGGGGTAGATCCTCCTACCTCCCTCATAGGTCTGAAGCCTATTAGTTACTTTCAGCCTAATTTAGCCCATTTACTGGGATATTTATTGAGGTATGGGCACTGTACATTTTATAGCTTCTCTGAACCAGAGAGTTGGGTGAAAAGTGAATACCAAAGATAGATAAGCAACTTGATTGAAAAGGGCTTGGCAAGCCCTCATGCCAAAGGTGTTAGTCCTTCTGGATCACCCATATAACCCTATAAAACATTAGACACTTGGGAAAGTGACATAACAGACATATGTCTGTATTATAGCAGGATCTCTACAGTAACTTAGGAAATACAGCAAGTAGAAAACACTGAGGTCAGTAAAATTCTTCAGTCAAAGCAAACTGCAGAAATTATACCTAAAATAAAAAAATAAACAAAAAAATTTCAAACCATTTTGAAAAGAAAATGAACACTTAGACTTAAGTCCTGTTACAGTATGATGTCATGAATCCAACTAACAGATCAATTATACCAAATAGTAATTGTTTAAAAGTTTAAATTTGCTATGGTTATCATAAATACATACAATCTCCCACAGTAGTTGACATAAAGGATGAACAATTCAGTACAATTCAGTACAACAAGATATATGGTGGCCATAAAATAGACAAACTGAAAAACTATTGGAAAGGTAGAACTATCCTAAAATATGAAACCACCATAATAGAATTGATTTGAGATGGTTATCAAAGACTTTTGAAAATGCAACAGATGATTCCATTGATATCTAGATGATTTCTATAGTAGAAAACTTGAACCCTTTATTTTCCCAATAAAGGCAACAAAAAAAGAAATATGGGGAAATGGAGCCCAGAAAACAAAATATATCAGAAATTCTAGGTTTTCTTAATCAACTATTGAAAATAAAAGTCAACAGATAAAAAGAGTAATACAAGGAGTCAAAATAACAAAAAAAGAACAAAATAAGTAATTTAATATTAATAAAACAATTTGACTATAGAGACTTGAGGAGCAAAGAAATGTGAAGAAAGAAGAGTGTGAAGAAATATATAAGGCTACAAAAATCTCAAAATGGATCAAAGAGAAACAGAAAGTTTCCTTCTATTAACATAATGTATGACAGAATAGACATGTCACAGAAGGTGATGGAAAATCTATCTGCTTTGTAAACTGTAATTTCTCAGGGCCAGATGATTTTTGGCTTAAGGGCTTCCTAGCAAAGGATGAATTCCTAGCAAAGCACTTGATCAGTTTCCTTTCAGACACAAGCTGGATTCCCATCTTTCTTAAATGAAAGTATCATATATTTACCACCAAAAAGATGAGATTAGCAGTGATTAGTCCAAATATAGGTGAATTACATGTACTATATACAAAATAGTCATAATTTTTATCACACACACACATAAACACACACACAATCTGTATATACTTAAAGGGGGGACAATAAGGGGGGGGGAGATTCCTTTGGCTAGGGAACAAAAAAGAGTATACCAAAAAGCCACAGAGGTGTAATGAGAAAATTATTAATAATTTGATAACTGATTAAGTTGTTCCACAACATTTATACCAACTCTTCTAATTCTGTTCTGTACTAATTAATCGCTCATTTACAAACTTTAAATACATAAGATGGATGTACACACAGTAAGAACACCAGAATATTTGATATCCACATAAAAAACTATTTTCTATTTAAAACATGCCACCTAATGTCAAGAATGTTAATAATAAAATGTAGAATTTTTCAGGGAACCAATTAAAACCAATTTTGGTCCTGCCAGCCTTAAATCTATTATTATCTCTCCTAAGGAGACCTAAGTATGTTTTCAAAATAAAAGATGGAATTGAGCCTAAACACTTCATTAATCATTTGGCCCACATAGAGACATAAAAATCTATGATACCACTGAAAAACATCAAACACAAAAGAATGTTAGCAAACTAATGACACTGGTAACTCTAAATGACACAGTAAATACAGCACTGCTTTGGAACCAGGCAGACCTGAGTTCAAATTCAGCCTTATACATTTATTAGGTATGTGACTTTCTGAGTCACTTAATCTCCATTTGCCTCAGTTTCCTCGTTTGTAAAATGGAATAATAATAACATCTACCTCCAAAGTTTTTTGTGAGATATAAAGTATTTAAAATGGTGTCTGGGGGCAGCTAGGTGGTACAGTGGAGCACTAGCCCTGAAGTCAGGAAGACCTGAGTTCAAATCTGGTCTCAGACACTTAATATTCCCAGCTGTGTGACCCTGGGCAAGTCACTTAACCCCAAATGCCTCAGGGAAAAAAATGGAGGCAGAGACATTGTATTGTTGAATATGTTTTTTCTCTCTATCCTTTGTGGGTCTTGAGGCTAATCCAAAGTTCTCATACCCCATAACAGTTTTTCCCTGCTTCATTAAGCCCAACAGATTGTCAATGAAGACATATGATGGATAGATAGTGTAAAAATTTAAAAAAAATGAATGAATGAATGAATAAATAAATAAATAAGACTTTAAATGGCACTGGAAAGTAGAAATGGAGAATTTAGGAGATTTAGAGTCAGGAAGTCTTATATAGTTGATGAAATACTTTGTACCCCAGGATGAAACAACTACCATCTCTGTTCCTTCTCCCCCCACCCCATCCCTAGTCACTAGTCATATAATTTGACTTGTTTTTATAGCAGTAGAGTTGGATTTTGATAGGTTATAGAGTCCAACCTCTATCTAAACAGAAATCTTGTCTACAGTAACACTGATAAGTTGTTCATGGCCGTATAATGCTTGAGTAAAAGAAAATCCCTCTCCTGGCTGCACTGTTGATTCCTCTCTACCAGTACCTTCTCTATCATGGCCACCTCCAGTGGTCCTGATCTCTCTCTGGCCACTGGACCCCGATGGTTTCAGAGAAGAGATTGAGGCAGGTGACCTTGCACAGTCCTCCTTCACTTAAATCCAGTTCACTTGCATGTCATAGCCACATTTGAGAATAAAGGACAAACAACCACTATTATACCACAGAAACCTCTCCACTCTGGAAGCTCCCTGCACCTTTGCACAACTCACACTGAAAGCTTGCTTTTTCCCTGAGATTTCACCTTCTGATTGGTTGGTTTCTCCCAGAATATCCAACTCAAAGACCAAAATGTCTTCTCTCTTCTCCAGGTTGCCCTGCTGATTAATTTCTACAAGATTTTTCTCTTCCAGTGCAGTGGTCTGGATAACTTCTCCTACCCTCACACCCCTTTCAAGTCCCTTTTAGAAAAGAAACTCCTTGAAGGAACAGAAGGATGATGAATTCATATCTTTCTGATTCTCAGGCCAGTTCTCTATCCATTATACTGCATTGTCTCTATTGTATTCTGCTGCAATGGAGATAAAAGAGATCCGAGGCTCACAGAATAATCTTATCTCCAAACTATCTGTAGTTCCCCTTTAGATCCGCATTCCTACTTGGAGATCATACATTTCTTCATTGTTTTTATTCCCAATGTTATTCTTCAATCAAGTCCCACTCTTTGTGATGCAATTTAGGGTTTTCTTGGCAAAGATTCTGGAGTGATTTGCCATTACCTTCTCCAGATCATTTGACAGGAAACTAAGGCAAACTAAGTTAAGTGATTTACCCAAAGTCATGTGAGGAGTCTGAGGATGGATTTGAACCCAGGAAGATAAGCCTTCCTGACTCCAGGTCTTGCTCTCTATTCTCTATACCACCTACCTGCCTCTTACTCCCAGGTAGTAAAGATCACTGGTTTGAGAGCAGTTCAGACTATCATATCGATTTATTTTGAGGAACTAAGGGGAGGACTATTGGCAGGATAGTCAGTAGTGCTAAATGTAGCAGAGAAGCTCAAGCAGAATAAGAACTGAAAAAATACCATCAGAGATCATTGATATCTCTGGAGAGTGATAAACTCAGAAGCCACATTGTTGAGACAAGTCAACCCATTGAACTTTTGGTCTGTTCTGAGATCATGTGGAATTGGAGATAGATTACTGGACTTTTAATGGGTAGAGACCTGGGTTCAACCACCCCAGTGAAGCATTCCTATCTATGTGCCTCTGAGCAAACCACTTAACCTCTCTGAGGGTTGCACAATGAAAAGTTTGACCTTTTTTTTTTTTTTTTTTTCCCAGTCAGAGGAACTGTGTTCAAATCCTGTCTTTTCCATTAACTTTTTGTCTGATCTTTGATGAATCCCTTGAACTTTTATTATATCACTCTGCTTCTCTGTAAGGTAAAAGGCTTGGTCTAGATTAGGAGTTCTCAGAATTCCAAACAATTCTGGGGCCTCTGAAACCCTTTCATGTAGTCTACAAATTCAAAATTAGTTTTTATTTTTAATATGATAAATATCTATAAAAACAAAAACTTGTTTGACAGATTCTCCATTAATAGTATAAAGATACTGAAAACAAAAGCTTGAGAACCATTGGTCTGGATGATATTAGATATCCCTTCTAACCCTAGATTGACATTCCTGTGTGAGTCTAAGATTTCTTGTCTGTAGAATGATAATCATGATATCTATTGTACCTGCCTTACTGGTTTTTTTGTAAGCTCGGATGAGATTTTCAAACCTTACAATGTTATATAAATGTCAGTTACTATTGAGAACTTCACTAACCAGAAAACATGCGGCTAATTTAGGGCAGAACTAGGTTAAACCTAGGTGCCCTGAGGCCTATTTTAGAGTTTTTTTTTTCTATTCATCACTTCTTCTCTGAGAGAGAGACAGACAGAAAAAGAAAGAGACACACACATAGAGAGAGAGAGTGACAGAGAGAGAGAGTGATAGAAACAGAGAGATAGAAGGAGAGAGAAAAGAGAAGAAAAAAAGAGTCAGAGATACAGTCAGAGAGACAAAGAGAGACAATGAGACACAGAGAGAGGGAGAGAGAGAGAAAGAAGAGAGAGAGAGAGAAAAGAAGAAGAAAAAGAAAAGGGAGAGAGACAGAGGGAGAGAAAGAGAGAGAAAGGGAGGAGAGAGAGAGAAGGAAAGAGAGAGAGAGAGAGAAAGAGAGAGAGAGAGAGAGAGAGAGAGAATAAAATGGATACCCTCAAACACTGCACAGGGAACACCACTGGCACATGCCCCATGCCCACCCTTATTCTCTTTACATTAAAGGTCCAATGGAAAAAACGGCCCCAATTCCCAAACTCCCCATTTCCATCCCCACCTCAAGACCCAAGTCGTGTACAGTAGATTTGAAGTCAAGCTGAAGATGGTTTTGGCCCCCCCCCCCCCCCCCCACAGAGAGACTGGAGATACTGTGTGTGCACAAAAAAAGATGTGTGTGTGTGTGTGTGTGTGTGTGTGTGTGTTCATGTGATCACTTATTACATTTCATTAAGTGCTGACAATGCAAACAGTCATAAATAGGCCATTGGAGGTTGCATTGCTAAGGGACCACATGTGACAAACACCTGACTTACTGATTAACTAAACATCAGTGGGGAAGGCAGTTACAGAAGAGACCAAAACAATTGTCCCAGCCAAGGAGGCCAAAGACCAAACCTTGGGCTTGTTTTCTTGTCTGGACTCAGCAGGAATCTTTTCAATTAGTGATTGGGAAAAGGCCACTTGATTTCATTGCCAATTAAGAGAGATATTCTTAAAGGGTCCTTGGAGGGTCCTGGCTCCCTGTTCCACCCTTCTTTTCTCTCCCCAGGGTCCTTAATAGCTGGTAATTTGCCATCAGCTCCTCTCTCTGCCTCGTTCTTCCCCACTCCATCTCCATCTTTCTGATTGCAAAGACTCAGAAAGAGTAAGTGCTATACCTATGGAGACATATCTAATTATGCCAGAGATGGGCCTGGAGTCAGAGAATATGAACACCTACTGCCAATGATTCATTGGATGGAAGGTCACAAGGACTCAGTCAGGGCTGAGACTAGAATCCAGTTCTGTTGAGTTCTAGACTGTGTTCTCTTTCCGTATGATTTTGACTGATTTATTACAGCTGAATTCAATGGATATTTATTGAATTGTAATACATTAAACCATTTTAAAATTATTCATGCCTAGCAGGAAAACTGTCTTTTAGTAGACACTTTCAATGTCTTAAACATAGTAGGATGGTAGTATTTCACATGCAAGGGAAAGCCAAGAAGGAAGATACTTGGGAAATGGAATGGGACTGTTTTGGGGACATAATAATGTGACACAGTAGGGTAAAGCCCCCTGATTTTGGTCTCAGAGGACCTCAATTTGATTCTTACTTAACATCTAGAAAAGTAACAACTTTTCTGAAACTCAGTTACCTAATGTATAAAATGGCAATAAAAACATTCATTGATACTTCCTTCTTGCAGTGGGGATGGGACAATGACATTGAAAATTCCTCTTCCCCAGCTGAATTTAATCCTTTGATTAATTGATTCAATTGAGGCAGAAATTCTCCCTTTAAAGTTATTGGAATACAGAGCATATTGCTAGTTAATTTAAGGGGACGGAGGTGATTTTAAATGATTGAATCAATACTTCCCTGATTTACCCAAGGGGATTGGAGCTCAGAAAGGTAAGAAATATTGTGTAAATCTCAAAGCTTCATAGAAATGTGTTATTTCTCTGTTAATGTCCTCCTCTTTTACCTCATGGGTGACATGAAGGTGATCCTGGGACCTTAAAGACTGTAACAACAGAAGATAAGTCCTGAAAGGTCCTGCCACACTGGAAAGGTTGTTCAGGGAAGGACCCAGTGACAGACTGTAAGTTGCATCTATTTCAGATGACCAGCCTAGACATTTGAAGATAGTCACTACTCACCAGCCCTGAAGTCAGGAAGACCTGAGTTCAAATCTGGCCTCAGACACTTAACATTCCTTAGCTGTGTGACCTTGGGCAAGTCACTTAATCTCAATTGCCTCAACAAAACAAAACAAAAAAAAAAGAAGATAGTCACTACCAAGGGTCTGATCATAAGGCATGGTTTTTTTCCTTGCCATAGGAACTGTAGTCAAAGGTAAATAGTTCAAATTTTGTCTTTGACACACATTATGACACTAGGTGACCTTGGGAATCATTCATTTTTATCTCTTTGACCTTTAATTTCATTATTTCTAAAATAAGGGAGCTAGAAGAACTTAATGGAGTCTAAGAGCCTTTCCAACCTCAGCTCAAATCTCTGATTCAGTAATTCAATGGATTCATAGAAGCTATTTAAGTGTGAAGGGAATGAGATTTGCACTGATGGAAGGATCATAGAATTAGAGTTTAAAGAGATCTTAAAGAACATATAATCCAATTCTATTTTTTATAGATGAAGAAACTGAGCATTATATTTCCATGAGTTTTAAATAGAGCAAATTTCAGAGGCAGGATTTGAACACAAATCCTCTGATCTCTTGAGGCAATTGGGAAAATATTCACCTGGTGACTAATATTCTGATTTGAACATCTTTAAATTTAATTTCTCAAATAGAGACAGTCTGTCACTGGGCCCATTTCTGAAGTTGTTAGAACTTGCTAGGACCTGTCAGGATTTACTTTCTGCTAACATTATTGCAAAGGATTCCTCCATGTCATTGATGAAGCACAGGAGTTAGACAGTAGGTCACATAGGGACTTGCCCAGCAGTAGAAGTGGGAATCAAACGTAAGCCCTCTGAACCCAGCCATATTTCCATTGTCCTGTCCTGCCTCAGGTACCCATGCTGATCTCAAGCACCCACTTCACTAGAATCAGGAATCCTTATTATAAGTAATGTTGTTGTTCATGCTTTGTTTTTGAAGAGGGACCTGTGACCTCATGGTGTGATGTCTTGACTTGTGTATGAATTGGGTGTAAGGGAGGCAGAGTTATAATTCATGCTACCCTGGGGACCACCTACTCTGTTTTCATGTCAAAGCCAGCAGAGAAGGGATTCAGGAATTCCTGTTTCTCAAAGCCAACTTGCCTTTGGTGGCTGTCCCAGCAACCTCCACTCCCAGCCTTTGGGAGTGATATCTATGTGTGGCTGGAGACAAAAGAATGAATCAGTCTATAATCATCCGTCAGTGGGATCTGGCCCAGCTCTTGTCTGGCAAATTTTAGCTTTTGCAGGGAAGAAGCCATCGCTTGATGGGAAACCCCATTTCCAGGATGTGCAAATCAATCTCCTGTGTTCAACACCCTTTATTTTGGGAACAATTCAGCAGGCTCCAGTTTCCTTAGAACCTGCATGAAACCAGAGTAGCCTGGGGAAGACAATAGTTTCTGCCCTCCTTCCCTACACCAGAGAAGAGAGATGATTGTATCTCAGCCAGCTCTTACACCTCCTCCCATCCTTCCCATAGCTCTCCCACCAAACCTGCCCTACGGCTTCTCCACTTCGCCCTGGTAGAGATAATTACCAGGGCTGCAGGGAAGACATTTGGATGGCTGCCTCATATTGCCTGCCAGAAAAGTTCTAGAGATGTGCTTCTCTTCCTGTCTCTTGGCCGACAGGGACAGCTGCAAGGAAACTTTGCAGTTGGATTTCCTTAAAAAATAATAATAATAAGGGACTTTTATACTGGGCATTACAATTTGCAAAGAACTTTCAACATATGTAGTTATTATGGGGTAGGGAAAAGAATATCAGAACCAGAAGATCTCATTTCAAACCCTGATTCTGCCCTATAGACCCTTGGACCAGGTAATTTCAATACAGATTAAGTCAATTCAATTTAATTCACCTCCACATGTAAAATATCTATAGCACACTTAAACAGATTGTGATCTATAACTGTAATAGAACAGTTCAGTAAGAAATGACAAAAATGAGATAGTGTCAGAAAAACTTGAGAAGATTTTTGTAGAGCCAGAAGAACAATTCCTACAATTAAAAAAAAAACAAAAAAACAAACAACAACAACAACAACAACAACAAAAACCCAGCATAAAGCAAAACAACTTTGGAAGACTTAAGAACCCATGATGAGCAACCTTGATTGCTGTTTTTGTTCAATTATTTTTCAGTCATGGCTGACTCTTGTGATTTCATTTGGGGTTTTCTTGACAAATATACTCCAGTTGTTTGCCATTTCCTTCTCCAGCTCATTTTACAGATGAGGAAACTGAGACAAGCAGGGTTCAATGACTTGCCCAAGGTCACAATTAGTAAGAGTTTGAGGCTGGATTTGAACTTAGGTCTTCTTTTGACACCCCTATTCCACCTCACTGATTATAGGGAGCCAATGATGAAGAAGTATACAACTCAATTCCTGACAGAAATGTGATGAACTCAGAATGCAAACTGATTTTTTTGAGATCTGGCCAATATAGGAACTTGTTTTGTTTGACTATGCATATTTGTTACAAGGATTTTGTTTTTCTTTCGTTTTTCCTCCATTTTTTGAAGTGAGGGGACATAGAGGGGACAGAAAATAGAATTTTGTTTATTGGAAAAAATTCAATTCCACAGACATCTACTTAACACCTATTTTGTGCTGGACAATGTACTAGGTGCTGGAAATACAAACATAGAGCTTTGTAAGGATAGTTATGACAATAATAACTTTACATTTATATGACACTTTAAGGTTTGAACAATGATTTACACACGCAATCTTGTTTGATCTGTACAAGGCTGTAAATTAACAGCTCCAGGTATAACTATACCACCTGTTGTATAGTTGAAAAATTTGAGGTTCAGGGAAGAGATAGGGCTTGCTTATGGTCTATTTCACTAAGTAGGAGTCTCGGGTCTTTTTTGAGTCCAAGACCAGTACACCTTCCACAAATGAGATGATAGGTGTAAAGCTCTTCAAAAAGAGTAAAACCCTTTTTAAAGCTAACAGGTTGTGTCTTGTTGTTTAGTGCTGGTTTCATGTGTCTTAACCTTGACTGTGTAGTTTGGCTATATTGAGACTATGAGCTCCAAGGGCATAGATTTTGAATCCAACCTTCCCACCTTGCCTTTATTATCATTTCAGTTTACAAAGGGGCAATAGAAGGGACAAAGGTAATTAAGATACCAGGCTTTGTCCCTTGACCTCAAAGAATTTCTGAATATGATGGAAGAGATAAGATATCAACTAAGATTTGCAGGTTCCTTATGTACAATCTCTTTTTATTGTCAAAATAATACTTTGAATTAGGTGCCATTATTATTCCCATTTTACAGTTAAAGAAACCAAGACTCCTAGAAATTGTGACTTGTCTCAGAGGGTCAAGCAGCTATTTCTCACTTCAGGTATAGCACACCACTCACTCTCCCATATTTTCCCTCTAGTCAGTAGTCAGTAAACTTTTATTAAGTGCCTACTATGTGCCAGGCACTATGCTAAGCACTGGGGAGAAAAATTGACAGTCCCCACCCTCAGAAGGTTTTCAAATTAATGGTGATTGATAATATCCAAAAAGGAGGTGCCCCCTAGAGGATATCTTGCAGTGGAGCATGATTGTCCTAAAATCAAAATCAAGCCGAGCCGCTGATGGAAAATGAAGATTTAGCTGACAATTCTGAGCCCCCTCCCCAGGGTGACTTTGGGAGGAATACATGGCTCTGGGCTCCTGTCTTCAAACCATGGGGGAAGAGTTCTATCAACAAGACACTGAATTCTTCCTAGAAAGTGGTTAGATAAGGGGGAGAGAGTGTACCAGTAATGATATTGAGATTCACAAAGTGTTTTAGCATCCCAGGATCCAGATACTTCCCACAAGGCACATTATCTCATGGGGGGATTCTTTCTTTCTTTCTTTCTTTCTTTCTTTCTTTCTTTCTTTCTTTC
>JAJPUD010009754.1:0-70788 GCA_023553655.1 Myrmecobius fasciatus | reverse complement strand
AATACTCCACCCTTTAGATCCCCTCCCCCTGTTTTTACTCCTTTCCCCTGATTCTTCAATTTTCCCTTCCATTAATTTGCCCCTTACTTTTTTTCCTTTCCCTCCCACTTCCCTCTAGCAACAGACAAGTTTCTATGTGAAATCAAATGTCTGATATACACTTTTAGAGCCCAACCTGATGAGAGTAAGATTTACACAATGCTCATCTCCCTCCCCTCTTTCTCTCAATTATATTAGGTTTTCTTTGCCTCTTCAAGTGATTTTACCTTGTTTTTACCTCCTTTTTTTTAGATCTTATTTTACCACTTTTTCCCCTCTTTTCCCCAGTATGATAACCTTTTCCCCTCTAGTTCTCTTTTTCAGATTATCAAAGTAAAATCAAATTATACCCCCATTCTTTAAGGATACCCCTAGTAGAGATATAGTTCTCGAGAGTTCTTTTCTGTTTACCTTCTTACGCTTCTCTAGAGTTCAGTGTTTGGAGGTCAAATTTTTTGTTGAGATCTGGTCTTTTCATTAGAAATAGGTAAAATTCTCCTGTATCATTAAATGACCATCTTCTTCCCTGGAAGATGATGCTAATTCTAGCTGGATAGCTTATTCTTGGCTGTAATCCAAGTTCTTTTGCCTTTCATAATATCTGATTCCAGGCCCTTCTATCCTTCAATGTGGAAGCTGACAGATCCTGTGTAATTCTAATGAGAGTTCCTCAGTATTTGAACTGTTTTTTTCTAGCAGCTTGTAATATATTTTCCTTGTTGCGATAGTCCTAAAATTTGGCCACGATATTCCTTGGGGTTTTAATTTTGGGGTCTCTTTCAGGAGGTGATCGGTGGATTCTTTCAATACCAACTTTGCCTTCTGATTCTAAAACATCAGGGTAATTCTCTTTCATGATTTCCTGGAAGATAGCATCAAGGTTCTTTTTTTCATCGTGATTTTCAGGGAGTCCAATAATTCTTAGATTGTCTTTCCTGGATCTGTTTTCCAAGTCAGTTGTTTTTCCTAGGAGATATTTCATATTTTCTTCTATTTTTTTAAATTTTTTGTTTTTGTTTGACTGATTCTTGAAGTCTTACTGAGTCATTCATTTCAATTTGTTCAATTTTAATTTTAAGGTATTATTTCCTTCAGTTATCTTTTTTAGGTCCTTTTGTAACTGGCCAATTGAATTTTTTTGTTCATTGCATTCTTTTTCCATTTTGCCAATTTTATTTTTCAGTAAATTGTTGTCTTTTTCCAATTCACTAATTTTATTTTTCAGTGAATTATCTTTTTCCAATTCACTATTTTTATTTTCTAGTGAGTTGGTGATTTTTTCCAATTCACCAATTTTGTTTTTCAGTGAATTTTTGTCTTTTACCAATTCACTATTTTTATTTTCCAGTGAGTTGGCGACTTTTTCCTCTTCACCAGACTTATTTTCCATTTTTTCACATCTCTATTGCAGGGCGATGTTTCCTTCTTGCACTGCTCTCAGTTTATTTCCCCAATCTTCTTCTAGCTCTCTTTTCAGATTCTTTATGCAATCTTCCAGGTAAGCCTTCTGAAAGGGAGACCAGCTTAAGTCGACCTTTGTGGCTTTATCTGGGATTGTTTTCAGAATCTCAGGATCTGGGGACTGCTCTAGTTTCTCTCTGTAAAAGCTGCCTATGGTGAGAGCTCTCTTCTTCTTGCTCATTATGTTTAGCTGAGGTATCAGTCAACAGCAGGGAATTCTGCAGTCTCAGCAGCAGCAGGGGCAGCAGTAGCAACAGCAGCAGGCGGGATTTCAATTTGCCCTGGGGCAGTTTGCCGAGTTGACTTCTAGTCTGGGGCTGATCTGGCTAGATCTGCACTAGGACCACACTTTCAGCTGCTCTCAATCCACCCTTTATCAAAGGTAGACCTGCCCAAACCACCTGCCCGCAAGCAGACCAAAGTGGCCCAAGGGTCTCCCAGGGACTTCCTGGCAGCCTAAAATCTTCTGGTCCGTCCCAGCCCCAGACTTGCACCCCGGCTGCACACTGGCGACTGAGTGCCGGGAGCTGCTTGATCCTCTGCCCGTCTAAAACTGACCTCAGAAGTTCTTTCAAAGTAGATATTTGATAGAAGTGCGTTGTAGTCTAAGTGTTTGGAGAAGCTCTCACTCCAGAACCAGTTCAGAGGCTCAGTTTGTTTGTGTCTGAGGGAAGGTCTCAGGAGCTTACAGAGAAAGCTGTCTGCAGTTCGCCATCTTGGCTCCACCCCGCTATACCCATATTTTCTATAATAATGAGAGTAAATTTTACTTATGAGTAAGATTTACTCAGTGTAGTTCTCCCCCTCTACTCCTCCACTGAAATAGTATTTTTATTTTCCCTTTTTATGGCAGAAAATTTTCACCATTCCACTTTTCTTTTTCCCTTTCTCCCAGTACATTCCTCTCTCACCAATTCATTTCATCATTTAAAAATATTATACCTTCATATTTACCTTACACCTGTGCCATATATATATATATATATATGTATATGCATATATATATGTGTGTGTGTATATATATATATATGTATATATATATATATATATTTCTTCTAGCTGTCATAATAATGAGAAAGTTCTAATGAGTTACAAGATTCATTCTCCCACTAGGAATGTGAACAGATAAACCTCACTAAATTCCTTATGATGTCATTTTCCTGATTACTTTTGCAGAGTCTTGTATTTAAAAATCAGATTTTCTGTTTTTATTCATCACAAATGCTTGAAAATTACTATTTCATTGAGTGTCCACCTTTTCTTCTGAAGAATTTTAATCAGTTTTTCTGGATAGATGACTTGCCTGTAATCTGAGCTCCATTGCTTCCTAGATTATCATATTCCAAGTCCTCTGGTCCTTTAATATAGAAGCTACTAAATATTGTGTTATCCTGACTGTGGCTTTCTTGTTTCTTTTGGATGCTTGCAATATTCTCTTCTTGTCTTGGGAGTTCCAGAATTTAGCTTTAATATTCCTGGGAGTTTTCATTTTGGATCTCTTTGAGGAAGTGATTGGTGGATTCTTTCAATTTCTGGTTCTAGAATATCAGGACAATTTTCCTTGATACTTTCTTGAAAGATGATGATCAGACTCTTTTTTTGATCATGAACTTTCATGCAGACCAATAATTTAAAAATTATCTTTCCTGGATCTATTTTCTTGGTTTGTTGTTTTTCCAAAGAGGTATTTCACATTTTTTCCTATTTGGAGGTGGGGTTGCTTTATTGTATCTTGATTTCTCATAAAGTCATTAACTTTCATCTGTTCAATCAGAATTTGTAAGGAATTATTTTCTTAGTAAGCTTTTGTACCTTTTTTTCCAATTGATCAATTTTTCATTTTTAAGGCATTCTTCTCATTAGCTTTTTTTGTCTTCCTTTTTGTACCTCATTCAATTATTTCCCTAATTTTTCCTCTATCCTTCTGACTTGATTTTCAAATTCCCTTTTGTCCTCTTCCATAGCCTGTATTTTTCTTGGAGGCTTCAGATTTAGAGACTCTGACTTTGTTCTCATCTTCTGAGTATATGTTTTGATCTATCTAGTCATCATAATTTTCTGTGATCAGAATGCTTTTCTGTTGTCTCCTCATTTCCCCAGAATATTACATGATTTTTAACTTTTGGTTAAAGTAGGGGTTTATTTCCAGAGTGGAAGGTATACTGTCTCAAACTTCAGGGGTTTTGTGTAACTGTTTTCAGAAGTTCTTCCAGGAATCTGTCCACAAGCACTCTTTTCTGTCCTAGAATTGATATGAGTATGCCCACACCACTCTAGCTGTAAGATCTAGTATGCTAAAGCTTTCCTAAATCTGAAGCCACCAGGGTTGGTGCCAGGTCTGTGCTGGTGCAGCCTGAGCCGGGACTACACACTAGATTCCCATCATAGTGTCACAGACCCTTTCTACTGCCTTCTAAATCTTCCTAAGTGTCCCTGGGCCAAGCTATGCAGAAGCCTGTAATACTGCTGCTGATTCAGAGGCCCTACCTTGCTGATGTTGGAGCTAGGGCTAAAACCATGCTGGCATAACCTGTGCTAGGATTGAGTGCTGGGCTTCCATCCTGGTCACACAGATATTTTTTGTTGACCCTCAAAGTTGTCTTTGGCCTACTCTGTCTTTTTGGCTGTTCTGATGCTCTAAATTTTTTTTAGAGTCATTATTGAAAGGAATTTGGAGTGGTTCGGGGAAAGGTAGGGCAAATTCTTACCTTTACTCTGCCATCTTGATTTTTCCCCAAAACTGAGATTTGAATGTATATTGATAAAAATATATATATTTCACAGATTGCTAGAAGAAAAAATATAAAAAAAAATACCTTGATTTTATTTCTCCTTTTCTCCCTGTCCAAACAAATATGGCTGGTGTGGAAATATGTTTTGCATGACTCTCTTTGTATAATGTTTATTATATTTCTTGCCTTCTTAATGAGTAGATAAGGTCTGAAGGAAGAGAGAGAATTTGGAATGGAAAGTTATTTTTTTTTAATTTAAAAAATACATGAATTTATAAATTAGAAAAAAAATTAAATGAAGTTAATAACAAATGTGATACAATATTCTAGGTTTCAATTAAACTTATTTTTGTTTAATTTTTCTCTCTTAGAACTATGGCTATAAACTGCATTAAATCTAATACAATTTCTTGAGTGACATTCATTATTGTATTGCAAATGTATCATTTTTTGGAAATATTATTGTATTACCTACATACATATAGAATTTTCCTACTGTTCAAAATTATGTTTTTTTATTGCTTGTAGCATGTCATCATTCATAAACATTTACTGGAAGAATCGTATTAAACATTTTTAAACATGATTTTGCTAAGTATTTCAAATATTCAAAATTTCACTTTTTTAATTTAGTTAGTTATTATCTTCCTATCTAGCTACCTTGATCCATTTTTCTGTCTCTCTGTTCATTCATTATTTCAGGGAATACTTGAAAGAACTCCTGATAATTTATTGATAAATTAATAGCACTAAGATGATAGTATTGAGTAGATCTCTGAGGGAATAAAATAGGCATGCTCCAAGAATCCACTGCATCATTTCAGGAACTGCAGTGTTCCAGGTTTATCCATCCTTTCTCTTTTTCAATAATAAGCTTAACTCATTTTCCATAAATTTATGTGTGTTCATATATAATTCATATTTACATGTGTGTACATATATGTGTGAGGTTGAAGTCATCTTACCTTATATTTGGCTGATATATTCAACAATTAAGAAAGAATTGTGAGTCAATTAATTAATTGTAGAGGATTGAACAAGACCCTAAGACCTCTATTCATTAAATTAATCAAAGACTTCAGATCATGTGTAAAAAATCTTTCAATAAATTAGTGAACTTTAGAGACAAAAAACATGAAATTGCCTGAGGAAACTACTATCAGTAAGCCATCTCCAAAGGATCTTGCCTGTTTAGACCTGATAAATTTGAACAAACAGAAAAGAGAAAACTTTCAGTCTTTATCACTTAAAAAGAATTGATGTGGGTAGGAGTGGTGGAACAGAACTTCAGGCCTTATCTTTAGTCTCAGGTTCAGTCTTCTTCCCACCATTGTTAATCAGAAGAGGATGTAGAGATAGATTCATAGTTCTGCAAAGAGATTAGTAGAAAACTATACCATAAGTATGGAGAGAATTTTGAGGATTTAATCAATGGATTCTAAGGACGGAGAATTACTGCCTTTGTTTCATATACTTTAAGCATGAATAAACTGTATTTTGGACTTACTATATACTTGTAAAAGTGTGTTACAGACTGCTGGGATATGTTTTATATCAACAATTTAATAAATATGTTTAAAAAACCCTCTTCACTGATATCAATTAATAATTATTGGGAAAACACCAGAATGGGAGCATAAATCAATATAACTTAAGATGAGACCATTCTGTACATCTCTCAGTGAATATAATAGGCTTGTTCTAAGGATACACCTCATGAGATTGAGTAGTACTTGGGATAAAAATATTAAAGGAGAGATGTATTCTATAAGTCTTAAGAGGCTCCACTCTGCTTTGTACACTAACATAACTTGGAGTACTTCAAATAGGCAGCTAATACCTACCTCATTTTTTAAGTGTCTACAATTCTAACACTTGCCACTGATGTTTTTCACTTTAACATTTATGCAATATACTCAACTCTTTCTGTTTTTATTGTTTTGTTAATAAACATTTATGTTCCCTCTTCCTAATAGTCCTCTCCATCCTTACTAATAATTTAAAATAATTAATTTAAATAATAATTAAAAATAAGAAACTTTTTTAAATAAGCAAGTGTATTTAAGCAAAACAACATTTCATATTGTCTGCACTATATAATTTGTATTTGATTTTGTGCATTAGTCCATCTTGATTATAAATTGGGCAATATTATTCATCATTGGTCAAATCCAACGTCAGATATAGTTTGTGTTCCTGGGCAGGTCACTAAACCTCTTATCCAGTTTCTTCAAATGTAAAATGATCACAATAGCACCAACCTTGTAGGCTTGTTATGAAAATCAAATGAAATAATTCTGTAAAATGCCAGGATTGAAGTCCCTTTTACTTATTTATTTAATCATTCCTTTGTTTTCATGGCAATTGAGGGGTAAGTGACTTTCCTAGAGTCACACAACTAGTAAATGTTAAATGTCTGTGGTCAGAATTGAACTCAGATCCTTCTGACTTCAGGACTAATGCTCTATTTACTGCACTATCTAGTTGCCCCCATACCTTACACATAAATAGTATAATTTTTTTTTTTGCCTATAGATTTTCTTGACTTTGTGAGGAACCTTTTTTGTCAATAATGGCTATGTCACTCATCTTGAAGTCAAGAAGATGAGTTTAAATTTTGTCTCAGATAATTATTACAACTATGATATTGAGTACAACACAATTTTTCCTCATCTTGTTTTACATTCATATTACTTAATTCATAATAACAAGTACCATTTAGAGATACTGTAAAGAATCAAATGAGATAGCAAGGAGAGTAGCCTGGCATATGGTACCTAATTAAATAAATACTTGTTGACTTGAAATGTTGACTCAAATTGATATGTTGCCAGGTATATTACATCACAAGACATTGTTGGAGGAATTGTTCTAGAACTGGATTTCTGAGATTCTTTCCCTCTACATGTGAAAAAAAAAAGATAATGTAAAGAAAGGATGCTGCAAATAAAGGAAAGTAAACTGACTGGTATAGTATAAGTTCATTTTCTCTGAGATGTGAATTTTTAGAAGTTTCAAAAACCTCTACAAAATTATTGTTAAGATAAGAAACCTATTTTCACTCTGGAGTTATGTCTCTAGAAATGTTTTTGTACATCTTGACTATGGTACCACCATCTGAAGTAAAACTAATTATAGGTTTCAGTTTGCACCTGGGTGAAAATTAACTTTTATGCAGCATTTAAAATAAACCTTTTTAATTATTATCATTATGCTAAAGCTGAATAAATGCCTTCAATTATACTTGTACAGCAACATTTGCTATAATCACCTTTAATATCCAGGAGTAAATGAAAGGTCTTTTCCACCCTTTCTCTTTTAATCCTTTTTTTATTAAAATAGAAATGGAAGATCATTTCATTATTGATGAAAGCATAGGGCATTTGATTTTATATTATGGTTGGAAAACAGTAGAATTAACACACAGCTAAAGCCAACATGTATAATGAATTCTGAATTCTTGAAATAGAATTTTTTAATAATGAATTGAATTTCAAATTCAAAATTTTGAGGAGATCAATACAAAGGAAAATTAAGTGGCAATGCACACTTTCAGATTTAAATATATTTGAATTTCAGCACTATTCATCTTAACCAGATGTAGAAGAGATTTTATATATATATATATATATGTATATATGTAAACTTTTCCACAATTTTAATTTACAGGTGGTGTTTTTTTAAATACTTATCCTTACATTAAATGATTTTTTTTTCTAAAAGTCCTATTTTCTTTTTTTTAATAATGAATTTTGTGATAAAAAGAAGGGACCTAACTAAACAAAGATCAAGAATAGAAAATAGGGAAGGAGATATTTTATTTTTGGCTTTTTCAGTTTTACCTCAGTTGTTCCTTGATAATAATTTATTTAAAGGTTAGATAAATAGCTCACTTATATTTAGTTCTGTGTCTTTACAAATGAATATGATGCTAATGTCTATGGACTTATTTGAAAAGGCAATATGAATTGCTCTGGAAAAAAAAAAAACTAGTCAGAAACTTGTCATTTGGGAGAATGTTTTTTAAAATGTCACTTGCTGGGATATTAGTTCCTTGAATCTTGGTTAAACATTTACTTTTTTATTCCTTTGTAATCTGTTTCTTAACATAATATGAGGTACAGAATAAGTGCTTATTGGTGAATGAATTATAAAATTTTAAAAGGATATTTATATATGTGTATCACAATAAATAGAAATTGTATAATGAGGGGCAGCTAGGTGGCACAGTGGATAGAGCACCAGCCCTGAAGTCAGGAGGACCTGAGTTTAAATTTGGTCTCAGACACTTAACATTCCCTAGCTGTGTGACCCTGGGCAAGTCACTTAATCCCAATTGCCTCAGCAAAAAGAAAAAAAAAGAAAGAAATAGTATAATGAATAATGATACTGGTCTTGGCAAATAAATGAATAAAATTTATCTCATATAAAAGAAAAAAATGATTAAGTGGCATCCTTAAAAACAATCCATTGTATTTTTCTAAAACGATATGGGGTTATTTGATTAAAAAATTTCATTACATTCATTACATTTCATTTATATGATTATTAATTTATTATAATGCATTAGTAATATAATTATATATCTATGTATATATTCAGAAGTTCTTCTCTATGTTTAAGTAAGTGAGGTCCTTTATTGGTTTCTATTTCTTTTGGTTTTTCTTTATAAATATGAACTTTTGTCAGAGCAAAGCCAGAAAGATCTCCTATGAAAGAACTTTCACCTCCCATGACTACTAATTGCAAAACATTTTATTAGTTCTTGATCATATGTTATTCTTTTAAACATTATGAACTTCTGAAGTAGTAAACCTGCATATACAACACAGAGTATTTAAAGGTCCAATTTCTACTTTGAACTATGGTTTATTCTCATGAGTACTGGAGATACAGACCCATGATAATGAATTTGGCGGGGAGGGGCACAGAGTGATCAAAATATGCTTTTCCAGATGTCCCAAATTGACAAGATGTGTGCTATTTTGGATTATTATGTATTCCATTGTCAAAATATCATAATACTTGGACATCTGACTAAAAATTTAAAAAAAAAACTAATTATGGCATTCTGAGAAAATATTCTATCAAAATAGACTCAGCATTTCTCATGGTGATTGTTCCATGGGAATTAACTCCATACTTTGTGCAATGTGACAGTGTGATCTCATCCACCTTAATTAAAGAGCTCCAAGAATGCAGAAAGGAAAAAAGTTTTCTTGTGTTTCAAAGCATAAATTTAAATTGTTTCTTTACCAACTGAGTTTTAGTATCTTATAGAGGTATTTTTTCCCCTTTGAAAATCTTCTAGAGTTTACTAACTTGGTCTTCATGAGTTGATTTTATAGGATGCTAGCCAAATGTCCAGAAGTGCCAAGGGATGAACAGAAGGAAAAGATGTCTGTTACTTCTATCACACATACTCCAAATCCAATGGAATACCAAATATCAGACCTCTGAATCTCACTTCCACTCAACAGTTGTATTTATTTTTATTTGACATTTATCTAGTAGTTGTATACTTAATATATGAATTTAATGGGATAGATATGCTTTATTAGGCTTGGATATATAAATACAAATAAATAATTGCTATAAAATTAAAATGATAAATTAATTGTATTTTACCAGTTATGTCCTTGAAAAATTGAAAAAAAAATTCTAAAACAAAAATTACTAATATAAATGGCAAAAGAGCAAAAGAATTACACTACATTACATATGGAGTTTAAGACAAGACAGCTTGAATTGAGGAGAAGTGTATTAAATAAAATAGACAAACCCCAAAATAATAACATCTGCATCAATTTTACAAGGCATAAAATGGCTCAGTGTGAGAAGAATGGACACAAAAAATTGTCCTCTAAGTCAGGATTCTTAAATTTTTTGTGTGCTATGTATCCTTTTCACATTCTACTTAAACTTAGACTCATCATAATGTTTGTTTTAAATACATAAAATAAATTATGATTATACCTGAAAATGTTATATTATAAAATAGCATTTTAAATGTTTTTATATATTAAATTTTTTTAATTGCCTATACTCAATATTGAAAATTTTCTGTGATTTAAATTATTTAACATTTCCTTTAAATGATTAGATAATACTCTATCCCCACCTATAGTCACAAACTAAATACTCATAATAATTATAGAAAGGTAGTCTAGCACAGGTGTCACAAACAGCTGCATTATGACATCCATTCTAGCAAGTGCTTCAGGAACCATATAAAGTAAAATTGAGAAATCATCAACAAAATAAAATTAATATTAATATGTGAATTTCAAAGTCAATATGCTATTACAGGGACCCTTACACGTGACTAAGTATTCCTGTTCCTATTTAATACCTCTGGCTTGACGAGAAAAAAATAGAGAAATTCTGTGTGTATATATGTTTCTGTGTGTATGTGTGTGCGTGTGTGTGCACTTGTACACGTCTATGCATGAGTATATTTGAAAGGTAAGATACCAGGTTCTATTTGTTAAACATAATTGTGATTATAGTTAATTAACTTAAAATCTCAATTCCCCAGGTTATTAACATTATAGAACTATTGTCCATAAACACTGGTAGGAGTGAGTTTCTTCATTGGAGATTTGCCAACAATAATGAAATAATAAATGCAAAAAATCAATAAAATGAAGCTTTAAGCAAAATGAGTGATACTTTTAAAATAGTGACAAACCTTCTGGTGGATTACAACAGTATATGTCATAACAAATGGGGTGATTTTTACATTTGTGATCCATTTATCCAAACTACTTTAAATAACTTTTTTTTTGTTAACCCCAGGCCAAAATAAAAGAGAATTGCTTAAATCAAAACAAGGTAAAGTGTTTTATTTTGTCTATTTTAGATACCATTTCATTTTTAGGAAAGCTTTCATCCTTTATTATTTCAAAAAGAAATCTGGGGGATTACATAGAAAGACCATAAAATGGAACATTATAGGCCATCAACTAAATCCCTCACATTTTACAGAGAAGTAAAATGAAGGTATAAAATATTAAGGTCATGCAGGGAGTCATGCAGGTGATATTTGAATACATATCCTTTGATTCCAGAATCAAATTTCTTCTACTCAATCATGATGTATCTTAAACAAACCTATCTAAAAATTACCTTCTATTCTCAGAGCAGATCACAAACATACACTCTTAAGATTAGTGAGCAATGAGATTCAAATATACTGACAACTCTATACACATACTCCACGCACCAATGCTTGATAGGTTGGTGCTTGTTTACCTATAGGAATGCCATTTTAAAAAATCACATTCATCAAGCCACTCTTCAATAGATAAGTGGCCAAGGGATATGAACAGACAATTTTCAGATGATGAAATTAAAACCATCTCTAGTCATATGAAAAGTTGCTCCAAATCACTATTGATCAGAGAAATGCAAATTAAGACAACTCTAAGGTACCACTACACACCTGTCAGATTGGCTAAAATGAGAGGAAAAGATAAAGATGAATGTTGGAGGGGATGTGGGAAAACTGGGACACTAATACATTGTTGGTGGAACTGTGAACAGATCCAACCATTCTGGAGAGTAATTTGGAGCTATGCTCAAAAAGTCATCAAACTGTGCATACCCTTTGACCCAGCAGTGTTTCTATTAGGCCTGTATCCCAAAGAGATCTTAGAGGAGGGAAAGGGACCCACATATGCAAGAATGTTTGTAGCAGCCCTTTTTGTAGTGACTAGAAACTGGAAACTGAATGGATGCCTATCAATTGGAGAGTGGCTGAGTAAATTATGGTATATGAATGTTATAGAATATTATTGCTCTGTAAGAAATGACCAGCAGGATGATTTCAGAGAGGCCTGGAGAGACTTGCGTGAACTGATGCTGAGTGAAATGAGCAGAACCAGGAGATCATTGTACACAGCAACAACAATATTACATGATGATCAATTCTGATGGACATGGCTCTCTGCAATAAAGAATTGTCTCAAACCAGTTCCAATTGTTCACTGAAGAAAACCATATACAACCAGAGAGAGGGATATGCAATATGGACCACAACATAACATTTTCATGCTCTCTATTGAGGTTTGCTTGCATTGTGTTTCCTTTCTCTGACTTTCTTTTTTTTTTTCTTGTAGATAGGACTTTTCTTGCACAACTTGTCAAGTATTTCAACATAATTAACATGTAGTGGACTTCCTGCCATCTAGGGGAGTGGAGGGGACTAGGGGTAAAATTTGTAATGGAAAGCTTTGTAAAGATCAATGCTGGGGAACTACCCATACATATGTTATACAAATAAAAAGTTTTAATAAAAAATAAAAAAAAATTAAAAATTTAAAAAATCACATTCAGATTAGGAATCTATTTGAGGGGGGAAAAAAGAAAATTGACATGTACTTTTTCACTTAAGACTGATGAAGACGTTGTTCCTGTTAAAATATTCATTAAAATCTGATAATCTCTCAATTTTACATGTGCACAAACATTATAGTTTCTCTTCTGGAAGCTGACAGAACCTAAATCCAGCCATCCTTTCCAGTGCTTTATGTCTTTTTAAAAATGCTTTCAATTTTGTAATAATATCATTAATAATCATAAACACTCAGTTTTACCAACCATTTACCATTTACCATCCACACATTTATGAATTTCAGTAGAATGACCTAAAGAAATATCACTCTACTTACTGGCTTAGAAGTTGTCCTTTATTTCAAAAGAGGACATTGCAGTTCTAAAGTATGCAGTCAGGTGAACAAAACATTATTTAAATTGTAAAGTTTTCCACATTTGTCTTCCTTAAGAAATTATTAGAAAACTTAGGATTTATCAATATATTCTATCCAACCTCCTACCTCATAAACATGTACATGAACTTAACTCACACACATAGACATATAATACAATTACTTTTAAAAAAATATTTTTGTCTTAACTTTTAAGAGAGACTATAGGGGGTGGCTAAAGCATTATTAGTTTTTTGTTTGTTTTGACAATAAGCATTATAGAGTAAAACATAATGTGCATTGTATTCTACTAATAGAAACATGTAATGGAGGCATTTTAAGTTTAAAAGATCTTATTATTTCTTAAGTATATTTAGAGTTTTTCATTGTGGTGCTTTAGTCAATTATTGCTGCTAAATGTGCTAAGTAAATAATAATTATGAACATAATGATCTCAAAAAAAGTGCCATTGGAAGAAGAATTTGTTGAAACATTTTCTTCTCTTCTCATTCTTCACTTCCACTAATAATCTTCTCTCTGTCACCTTTGAACAAAAGAAGCTGTACCAAACTCCATTGAAGACAAGTAGATTTTTATCCAAAATTCTTGGCATTTTATTTAGATCTGAATCACTCAGAATAGTAAGATTTTTCCTTTTCTGATGCCTTCCTACTTGTCTGAATCAGAAAGCACCATTTGGAGTTCCATCTTCTAATGGAGGTTTTACTGTTTACTAGTCAACTTAGAGGCAGAAAACTTCGCTTAGCTTGACCAACTCAAGGTTTCTTCAAAGAATGTCTTATTAAATATTCTTTTTTTTCCTTGTGGCTAAATAGTTTTTTAAACTGTTAAATAGAACAAATGTATCTCTTTATTCCTGTGTTGAATATAAATCAATATGGGGCCAAATCAACTCAAGCTCAAAACATCTTGCCACTAACATTATAACCTATATGCTTTCTTCCCGAGTAGATTATAAACTCCTTGAAGAAAGAGAATTTCCTTTTTTTTTCTTTATGTCCCCAGCACCAATATAAGTACTCATCACACAGAATGTATTTAGTAGTTGTCCTTTCATTGATTTGCTGATCCAAACTTGCAGGAAAAGAATATGAAGAAATCATTTTGAATCCTACTTTCAGTTTCATAATCATATATAATGGTTAATTACATGCAACAAAATAATAATGCCAATCATTCCACTTAAAATCCAATTTGATTTTTTAAATTCTTTATATTACAACTGAATAATTTGGCATTTAATAATTCATTACATAAACTCAGAAATGTGACTTGTGTTAACTAGCTATTAAATTAGAATTGTATAACTGAAGTATTTAAATCCCCCTTAAAACTATCTACTAAAATGTTCAACTTCAGACTCCAAATTGCTTGCTGATGCATATTGTTAGAGTGCAAAGTAAATAATAATGGTGACGTAGAATTCTAGATTCTTGTATTGAGGCACTGAAATATTAAATAGAATGCCCAAGATCATTCAGGTAATTGGTGGCTAAGTCAGGGCTCTTTACAGCACATTTTCTACTCAGTTGTGTTTAGAAAATAATTCCCTGAAAGATTGAAAGTTCTCTTTCTATAACCCCCCTTCTTCCTCTTTTTTTATCTTATTTGATTTGGGGATTCCAAATTTTGATAAATACATTTAAATTGTGAACATAAAAAGCATGATTTTCTTACATTATCCCCCCTTTACAATATGAAAGGAATCATTGCTGATTTCCTATATACATAAGAATCAAATTTCTTCAGATAAACTTTATGCTTCTTTTGTGCCCACAGCGACATCTGGATACTCAACAGGAGAGCAAAAATTCCAACTGGAAGAAAAGAAATATGATGAATAGTGTCATTCAATTTTTATGTGTATTTGAATTCATAATTTTACAAAATAGAACAAGATCCATCCATCTTATAGCTTATCTCAAACATTATACAACTTTTCATTTTGTTATTTTTTAAATGACCATTTTAAGTGAAAGAATGAAAACACAAGGATAGTACATTAGTAGAGAGTAGCTGAGCAAAAAAGGGGCCTCTTCTCTTGCTCCTGAAATGATAGAAAACTTCTAAATGATGACTTTAAAATTTTCTTCTTTCAACTGGACTTGTAAACAAGGATAATGAGTATTCAAACATTTTAGATAACATAATTGGATAAAATTTAATGCAATTTACATTTAAAATATAAATTGTTGGAAATTATTAAAATAAGCTGTCCTAATATATTACATAGAAATTATAACACCCACCTAAAAGTAAATATCATACTTTTTCAAAGTCAAAGTTGATTTCAAAAATCAACTCCTTAACATCACACACACACACACACACACACACACACACACACACACACACAAATGCATACACACATCCAGGCAAAAAAGGGTCCTGGCATAATATACAATAGATATTTGCTATTTACTTCTTTTCGTAGTCATGTATCTCACGATATGTGTTTGAAGCATTTACATAAAGATACGTTTATCTTCCCTAACTGATGGAAAACTCTATTTAAAACACTTGGCAACATAAGGAAATCAATATGAACATGAAAAGATAATGGCCTTTCCTCTTTGACTTCACACTAAAGATCCTTGTCATGATAGTTACTGTTTTAGCGAATATTGTCCTTTTCCTATATTTAAATTTTTATTTGTTAAATAATTTAGGTATTATCTTACCTGGAAGGGTTTGTGTCATAACTGTGAAGCTAATCCAGGACCCAATCTGAAACATTTAAAAATATGTAAACAAACAATGTAAAATTATGCATTGATATTGTGTTAGTGACAATTTATATTAAAAATCTAAAAGATAGATTTTTTTAGGAGTCAACAAAGCTCAGAAACAATGTTTGGTTGAATAAAAGACTCAACTACTCCCAAAGGACTAAAAGATTAGTTTAGAAACAGATTAATTAAATACTGGCAATTTAAAAAAATGTTGCACTGGTGAGAAATGATTACCTTTTTTTCTATAAAATATTGTATGAAGTTGCATACATTATATACTAAGTATAGCTTTCAAATAAGAAGAAAGTATGATTTTTCATAAATTAAAACCTATTTTAAGCAAATGTACTTACAAAAGTTTGCTGATGAAGCCATCAAAGCAACAAAATATTTTAAATCATGCATATCATTTTATAAAGCAATATATTTTTGTTGATAGTATTATGTAAATGTATATAGATATACATACACATATATATATATGCATATACACATATGGCCAGACATGTTTATTTATGTATAGTACAAGTCAGATGTAAAATAAAAGCAAATTAAATAACCTACCTCATAAGTATAGTTGGGACAGGAAACAAACATAAACAACCATGTGAAAGGGTTGTAAGTTGGACTTGGGAAACAGGCATTATTTCCTTTGAGAGAGGAAGAAAGAAATTCAGAGACATTATTTTATAAACAAACTACTGATGAGGGACAGGAGGACACAAAATGACAGAGAGACACACAGAGTGATAAAGAGAGAGACAGAGAGAGATACAAAGAGAGTGACACACAGAAAGAGAAATATATCTAAAGAAAGGGAAGAGTGGAGATAGAAAAGAGAGAGGGAGAGATACAGAGAGACCGGAAAAGACAGAGACTCAGAGAGAGAGAGAGATAAACAGAAAAGACAGAGACAGAGAGATACAGAGAATGAGATAAACAGAGAGACAAAGATGAAGAAAAAGACAAAGAAACACACACACACACAGAGAGAGAGAGAGCGAGAGAGACAGAGCGAGAGAGAGAGAGAGACAAAGACAGAAGACAGAAAGACACAGAGAGACTAAAAGAGAGACACCGAGACAGACACAGAGACAAAGACAGAGAGAGAGAGGAAGAAACAGAGAAAAAGGGAAAGACAGAGAAATAAAGAAAGAGACGCACTTAAACACAAACAATGAGCCAGAGGGAGGAAGGGAGAGACAGACAGACAGACAGACAGACAGACAGACAGACAGAAAAAGGGGGGGAAACAAAGACAGAGACAGAGAGACAGAGAAAAGCAGACAGAGACAGGTAGACAGACAGACAAAAAAAGTTCCTCCACTACAATACTGGCCAAAAGATTTATGTGATTGAATCAGTAGTAGTTTACTTTCCTAGTCAATGTATAGAGTCTCTATTTTGAAGAAAAAATAAAAGCATTCCCCTAATATGTTCTCACTGGTATTTCAAGAGGGTGGAGAAACATTTTTCTTCATATCTAAGGTTTTGAAATACTATAAAATAAATGTTTAAATTATAGAATTTGTAATAGATCTCAAGGCAATATTTTAGTTTTTTTTTTTCCTTTGAGAGAAAAGTTAATCGAAACCATACAAACAAATATCTTGAGAAGAGATCTTCCTTTTGCCAATGGGTTAAAGTATTTCACTGTTTTATAAACTTCTTTGCATAAGGAAATGTATTTATTATATATAATATAAATCTTCTGGATTTGTTTTATGATTATTTTAATACTTTAATAGATAGCTGTTGCTCATCTCATTTTGTATACATCTAAAGGACCCTCATCACACTAAAATACCCTTTTATATAAATTAAACTATGCTGATTCTTTTTGTTTTTTTAATTAAGGTCACAAAATTTATTTCCTCCTTGAACTTTGTTTCTAGTTGTCCACATTTTTTCCAAGTTATAGAGATTCTAGGTGTTTTTTTTCTTTTTCTTTTTCTTTCTTTCTTTTTTTTGGGGGGGGGCGGGGTTGAGGCAATTGGGGTTAAATGATGACCAGAGTCACACAGGTAGGAAGTGTTAAGTGTCTGAGAACACATTTGAACTCAGGTCCTCTTGACTTCAGGGCTATCCACTGCGCCACCTAGCTTCCCTAAGGTGCTTTTTATAATAGTGATAAAAACATCATAACATTTTATAAAATGAAATTAACTGTAACACAGTATCAAAAAAGGGGAAATGTTATATAGAGAAGCATACAAATTAAGTTATGAAATACTTCTTAATTTTGTATCAAACTGAGAAGGTTACAATAATTACCCACATATATTCCCACAGTACTATTCATCAGGATAATAACAATTTTAAATAGTTAAAAATATCTATATCTGTCACAATACTTAGTAATGTGTCACTCAAGTATTGCTAATAATTCCTTCCCTTTTGAAATTTTATCAGAAATAAAAAAACTAGTCAGTAATTACTATTTAATAATTTCAAGTTGAACTCTTCACTATGACATTTGTAAAGGAAAATATGAATCACAAAATTTTCCTTCAATTGAATGATTTAATCACATAAACAATAAAAAACTGCTTAGAGCATTTAGGTCATTATGAAATATCAGTATATTGATGCCAAAACTACAATAATTATTGTACTAAAAAAAGTTATAGCAAATATCTTCCACTAATTCATTCCATGGCAAATATATGTGTCATGTTGATATTATTAAGGATGTCTATTGCTAATGATCACCAATTTGGCCAAAAAATAGTATAAAAATTATGTCATTGTATGGGAATATTTTTTACATTACTTGCTGAGGAAAAAAAACTGATCACATATCAAGAAACAGGGGATACCATAAAATGTATGAATAAAATGATAATGATTCTGTCACATGGCAAGAATAAGTAATAACCTATGGGGATTTGCTTGGAGAGGTAATTCATTATTTATCCAGTCTGTCAAAATTCAAATGCAGCAAGATATCAAGATATACTGAATAAGTAACATGGATGTACTCATGGAGACACTTATTCTGATGCTTTGGAAACCCAGAAGTATATATTCTAATTTTACATGGCTTCAGAATTATCTGGATGGATTGTGTCCTACATCATTGCAAAGATATAGTTAATAATAAGATTGTAGATCCTTTGGGATCACCAGTTGTTCTGTCAATTATATTTAATACAATCCAGTCTAAATTCTGACAATTTGGGCTAGTTTATTATTCATTAATTCATTTAGAACATTATTAGGTATGGCAATATGTTAATATTATTGATTAATATTTTTTCTAACAACATATATCTAGAATCAATGTCTACAGCTGAAATAGTCATTGGAGATTATCTACTCTAAATTCCTAATTTTAGAGATGAGCAACCTGAGGTCAAAACAAAGTAAAATCACCTTCCTGAATTCATAGATATGTTATAGGTAATATACGAACCCAAATCTTCTGCTGTAAGAGTCAATGTTCTTTCTCCTCAATCTCTTAGGACTTGGATAAGAAATTTATGTTTTTTTCATTCAATTCACACTGATTGAATAGATTAGTAATAATTATGGGGCATATTTCTAACATGGTAGCCAGAATTAGAAAAAAAAATTGTTGTCACAAAAAGTAAAATTGCAATTTGACCATCATGTGAGTTACTGAAATAAAGTGGATAAATATGGTAGTCCATTTTGATTCACAGTTTACCAGTGCTAAGCCATTCAGACTATTTACTCACTTGAACAGTGAGTGGTTGAACAGTGAATTAAAAAAAAAAAAGATCTGTTTTGCTCTTCTAAATTGCAGGCTCCTTTGCAATTCAAGCATTATTAGATACTATTTATAGAAAGGGCTGGGGGAGGCAGGAAAGGAATATACTATATAACATTTAGCATGAGAGTGAATACAATGATTTTTTTAAGAGAGAGGGAAATATAGACAAAACTTGAGCCACATTAATACAACAGTCAACAAAATTCACTTCACCATAGCAAAATAAAAAGGAGTGAACAAACCTGTGTGATTTGGATGAGCTAACACTACATTGATAAAATGATTCCCAGCTTCACAAATCTGAAAATATTTCAAACAATATCAATATTATTTCTTTGTGATCATTAATTTTATACACATATATAATATAATGTAATATTACATATATATATATAATATAATGGAACTCATGTTTACACACACATATATATATATATATATTTCAACAAAATAATAAATCTATTTGTGTACCAAGTATATTAGTTGAAATAATTTCAAACATTTAAGAGACTTCACAAATATTAAAACAAAATTGCTATCACCAGTAACAAATTCTTAACAGTGATAGATAATCACATAATTTATTTGTAAGAAAATATTGGAAAGTGAATACTGCTTTTGTTTTATTACCTAATATCTGCTATGAAGATTTAAGTATAGGTTGTGTGGAATAATCTAATATTCTAGGTAACTTGTTTACTATCCATAATAGATATGTCTTATTAGTTTAAAAACAATTACAATACAACAAAAAAATCAAGTACATCCAGATTTTGCCAAGCTTCAGAAGAAAAGTACCAGGAATCAGATTTTTAATTGAAAAAAAAAAATCAGATAAGTTTACTATAACAATATTAGTGATTTGCTCTCTATTGATATTTGCTTGCATTGTGTTTCCTTTCTCTGATTTTTCTTTCTTGTAGATATGATTTTTCTTGGACAAAAATGATGTGTGGAAATATGTATACATATATTCAATTTGTCAAGTATTTTAAATAATTAACATGTAATGGATATCCTGCCATCTGGGGGAGGGGTGGGGAGTAGGGGGGAAAATTTTATAACAGAAAGCTTTGTAAGGGTTAATGTTGAAGAATTACCCATACATATGTTTTGCAAATAAAAAGTTTTAATTAAAAAATATTTGTGATTTTAATTTTTCTTCATATTTCTAAAACTTTTTCCCTTATGGTAGAATGATATGTAGATTCTGCAAAAAGTTCAACAGCTACTTTTTATTTTCTTATATACCAAGATTTCCTTTTACTTCTTTACTTCAAAAAAAAAACAAATATTAAATTATTTTTCTGTGGTATGGAATTCACTTTAAACATGGTAGTCAACTAATGAGTCTGTACCCCAGTGAAATTATAAAGGAGGGAAAATGTCCCACACGTGCAAAAATGTTTGTAGGCATTCTTTTTGAAAGCGAAGAATTGAAAATTTTGTAGCTATCCATCAATTGGGGAATGGCTAAATAAGTTGTGTTACATGAAGATAATGGAATATTATTCTTCATAAAAAGGATGAAAATCAAAACCATTCGGTACTGGCTAAGACATAGAGTAGTCGATCAGTGGAATAGGATAGAATCACAAGACAAACTAGGCAATAATTATAGCAATATAGTCTTTAATAAACCCAAAGACCTCAGCTTCTGGGATAAGTACTCATTATTTGACAAAAACTGCTGGGAAAATTGGAAAGTAGTGTGGAAGAAATTAGGGCTTGACCCACATCTAACACCACATACCAAGGTAAGATCTAAATGGGTTCATGATCTGGCTATAAAGAGTGATATTATAAGTAAATTAGAGGAACGTAATATAGTTTACCTCTCAGACCTATGGAGATGGAATAAATTTATGTCCAAAGAAGAACTGGAACTCTTAATTGAACACCAGATAGGTAACTTTGACTATATTAAGTTAAAAAGTTTTTGAACAAACAAAACCAATGCAGTCAAGATTAGGAGGGAAGCAATAAATTGGGAAATCATCTTTACATTTAAGGGTTCTGATAACAGTCTCATCTCTAAAATATATAGAGAATTGCATCATATTTATAAGAATTCTAGCCATTCTCCAATCGATAAATGGTCAAGGATATGAACAGACAATTTTCAGATGATGAAATTAAAACTATTTGTAGTCATATGAAAGGGTGCTCCAAATCACTATTGATCAGAGAAATGCAAATTAAGACAACCCTGAGGTACCACTACACACTGTCAGATTGGCTAAAATGACAGGAAAAGTTAATGATGAATGTTGGAGGGGATGTGGGAAGGCTGGGACACTGATGCATTGTTGGTGGAGCTGTGAACGGATCCAGCCATTCTGGAGAGCAATTTGGAGCTATGCCCAAAAAGTTATCAAACTGTGCATACCCTTTGACCCAGCAGCATTTCTATTGGGCTTATATCCCAAAGAAATCATAAAGGAAGGAAAGGGCCCCATATGTGCAAAAATGTTTGTGGCAGCTCTTTTCGTAGTGGCTAGAAACTGGAGACTGAATAGATGCCCTTCAATTGGAGAATGGCTGCATCCATCTGCATCCAGAACAATAACCATAGAGATTGAATGTAAAGTCTTTTGATTTAATCAGCCACATTTCAGCATATGAGAACCGAGAGAGCTTACTTCAGGAAAATTTAGGGATCTTTTACGTTGTCAATATCACATGAAAGAGATTCTCTATCCAGGACTCTAATTCTTGTACACTTTAGTTTTAAAGGAATAGAGGTAGGGGTTAAAGAGATGGGCTGGGGGAAAACCTCTTTTACTGTAAATTATAAATGTACTATCTGTTTTCTAGTATGTTTCCTTTACAAATCAGATCTGATGTTGCTGACATAATCTTTGCTTCTTTGAATCCTTGTATCCTTTAGCTGTTGAATCACTAAGTAGGGTTACTATGACTGACTTCAATAGTGTCGTTTTGAATCCCTAAAGTACTAGTGCTTTAAGTTTGACTAAAATTTGTCTTAAGAGTTCATGAGTTTTCTTTTTTTTCATTTTTTCTTTCAAGCATATTTAGATTATTTACTTTATTCTGAAATCATTGTAGACTGATGGAGCACAGAATCATCTGCCTATTGGCTTAGAAACCTTGAATAATCAATCTTGAGTGCTTAATCCCTTTCAAAAGCTGAAAACCTCTGCAGACATTGCTCCTGTTTTCTTTCTTCTTGAACAGTTTATTTTCTTTTCTTTCCTCTTCTTTTTCTTTTTATAAGTGATAAAGTTGTACCTTTTATGTAATTGTAAAGATATTGTATGGATCCCAGGAAATGATAGCTCACTTTTAACTTTGTTGTTCTAGCGGTCCAGAAGGTTGTTTCATGTGCGATGAGATGTCTGGAGATGTATTGTCTGGATGTACAGTTGGATATGCTATATATTACAGGGATCTCCTGAGACATGTTGGTCTCCTTATCTTTATGAGTGGACACAAAGGAATTTTCTAGGCAAAAGCAGTTTGGATTTCTATAAAAAAGGTGTGAAGATGATTTTCATATTGATGTGAATTTTAACCTAGTCCAGCTGTCTATGTTGTCAGGAGTAATGTGAATTGTAATCTAGTCCATCCTATTTACACTGTTATACACAGAGGGAGACTGATTTCCTAGGATTGTTTTCTTAGTATATCTAAAGCATACTTCACTGAACATTCAGCTAAGTAACCATAATGCTCATGTGAGTTTGTTCTTGAGTAGGAGTCTTCTTAATTGCTCCCTAAATCTCAATATTCTGCCCTTACTTCCCCTCAGCCTCTGACCTTTAAAAAGTCCCTTCACTCACAGCCTTGTTACTTAATCATTTTGATTTTGCTTATGACACTTTTTTATGTTATAGAAAAAAGATACCAATTTTAATGAGCTTTAAATGGCACACAAAGGGTCTATGTTTCCAATATGGAATGAATCAGGCCTTCTTTCAGGGAGTAGGAATTTGGGGTCATATTGATGAAATAGAAGGTTTAAAGGGCCATTGTGACTATCATAGCACCTGTTGCAAATTTTTCATATTTTGAACCATTCTCCCACAACCTGCTATTTCAATTGGAGGAAACATGTTGTTTCTTCCAATTGAGTGTAAGATTCTTGAGAGCAAGGAAAGTTTCATTTTTTATCCTTTGTATTCTCATAATTTAGATAAGTCCTTGGGACATAGAAGTGACAATCTGGAAAGAAGTAATCATGGTAAACTGACTGAAATTAAGGAAGGAAAACAGTAACTATGTATGATGACATTTGCATTATTGCAACTGGTGTTACTGTACAATATACCCATATGTCTCCAGATTCCCTGCATAGGTGTACATGACATCCATAACTTCTTTCTCATCATATTCTGCTATTGAGTCAGTAAGTTATGAGGTTTATCTCTCTGAAGTAGATTTTTCACAAAATAATTTTAATTTTGGAGGGGTGTAAAGAGAGACCTAATCTTCTCAATCTATGTCAATGATTGGTGCCATAAAAAGTTACCCCCGCACCCTAAAAATAACTTGTTAGATGCATGGAGAGGGAAAAAAGAATCAATACATGATAAGCAGATTTTCATATTTATAAATCAACATCTATGTTGAGGGGACTTAAACTGAAGAAATCCACTTTTGGAATAGCTAGCAATTTTTTGTCATTGTAGCCTGGAATGATTCTGGTTGTTTTTTTGTTTTTGTTTTTGTTTTGTTTTTGTTTTTTGGTGTTTTTTTGTTTTTTTTTTTCCTATAAATTGTCCATGGAGCTACAGTGATTAACAAAGGATTCTAGGCAAATCAAATGACTGGACTCCTTTAAGGGGAATGATATTACTCTTAGTACTTTGGTAGTCATGATGATCTCTCTGTTGAAAGAAATAGAGGGAGATCTGAACTTGTACCCAATGTAATAGTACCTAAGGAACTCTTATTTTTTATGATCTTTTCTTCCCATTATAACTTCTTAAGAGCCAAAAGATTAGGATCCCTGAGTTATTGTGCATGGCTGCAACATGGGAAGCTTTTTGAGAAAAGAAACAATCCTTTGAAATACCAGATTTTTGAAGGTACGCACATCTTGTGGGACTCCCATCTGAAACCATATCGGTGAGCCAGGAGGAAGCCTCATATACTTGAATTCCTTTCCTTTATCTTCTGGAATGGAAGTTGAGAGGGGATTTCCTTTACTGCATTTATTCTTTCACTGAGAAGGGGAAAATGGGCATGTAGGAGAATATAATGATGATTATCTCTGCATGAGAATATGAGAGCTTATAGTGTTCCTTTTAATTAACTTTTATTTAAAAACCACACTAATTGAAAAAGATGAACAGGAATAAACATTCATATAGTATATCCTAGGCACTTTTCTAAGTGCTTTATGAAAATGATCTCATTTGATCTTGTTAATAACTTTGGAGATAGGTATTCTTATCCCCATTTTATAATTGAGGAAACTGAGGCAAACTGAGCTTAAGTGACTTGTCCAGGGTTATACAACTAATTAAGTATCTTTGTTCCAACTGTATGTTTAAATTATCTACAAAAAGGAGATGGCCAGAGTTAAAATATAATAGTAGAATACCTCATATTTTCTCAGTATTTTCTCCATATGTTGGAAGTCAGTAAAAACAAAAGGAAAATAACTTTTAAGCTGGATACCAAAGCCATGCTGCCATCTGGAATGCTATGTTTGTTTTTTGACTCATGGACAAAGATCTAGGCAGTTATCTGCCTCTCCATATGTAACAAAGGACTGAAAGAAATTTATCTAAATTTATCTATCAGTGATGTGAGTTCAAAGCACCACCTGCTAACTAGTGTTTTGCACGCAGAGTCAAATCAAATCTTTTGACTAGATTTTAACATTCTGATAATATGTACAAATTTTATTCCAAGAAAATAAACTGCAATTTATGCTATGTGTTTGTGTATGCTATACACCAAATGTTATGTTATAAAAGAGATTTAAGATTTTGACAAGATGAGAGGAAGAGGGAATAGCAGGAGCAATTATTCATGAAGGTAAAGAAGAAGGCATGTTTGTGGAAAAGTGAGTAAAATAATCTGATTTGTTGGGAGCAAATTGTATCTAAAGGCAAGAAGCAGGGGATGAGATTGAAAACAACAGATTGATCCAGACCTTAAAGATTCTTAATTGTCAGGTAACTTACTTGAGTTTTATTCAAAAATCAAAACTGAGTTATTTATTTCCTTTGTAACACTAAAAGTGACATGATTAGAGTAACATAATTCTAATCTGGTAATAGTATATAAAAGAGGAAGTTTGTCAATTAGCTGGGAATTTTTAGGTCAGTTATGAGGCCCTAAAAGTCTAAAAAAGGGAAGTGATTATTGGAACAGTTAGCAGATATATTCAAGAGACCGTGTGAGAAGAGGTGTCAGAACAATGTGACAATATGGAGGCAGGAGGGTTAAGCAGAATGCATTTTTTCTCTTCATTAGCATGGACTGGCACTGGCAATAGATGTAGCCAGGAAGACCAGTGAAGAGAGAGCATTGGACCTGGAGTAAGATAAACCTGAATTTAAATATGAGCTCAGATATTCAGAGTTATAGGATCTTTGGCAAATCACTCAAATTTTCTTTGAAATGGATTTAATAATATAACTTAAGCCCCAGGGTTGTTGTGAAGATCATGAGATAACATATGTAAATGACTTTTCAAACCTGCAAATGTATATAAATGTCAGCTTTTTTTATTCAGAGTTAAATGTAACTTTTTGCAACTGGATGGATATTAGCATGTCTGACAATAACTGGAAAATCTATAAAAATAAATTTTCCTTTTTTGGAGGGGAAAGAGATGATAAGTTTCACTTAGGAGATTTGTATTAGATAATTTTGTTTTGCAGATATCTAAGTGAATATGTATATTAGTATTTGGAATTATGGGACTGAACCTTGGGAGAGACAGAAGAATTGAGATACAAATTTCCAAGTTGTTAGCAGAAACTAGCTATAAGAGATGATGAAGCTGGACCAAAAAAGTGGGGGATGTCTTGACTATTTTACATAGTGGATATATGCATACAGTAAGAGGATGCAGAAGAGGCAGATAAGGAAGAAGAATTGATCAGTGAGTAAAGATTAGAACCATGAGAGTCAAAGGCAAGAAAGGAAAGTAAGTTTTAAGAAGAGAGCTATTCAATAATGATTCATTATATAGAGATATTTTGGATTCAAAACTGAAAATGTTCAGCTCAACTGTGCTAACATAAGTCAATTCATAATGTACTAAGGGGTAAATTATTTCAATCTAAGAAAATTTTGACAAAATAAAGAAAAAATAATAATAAGTCAAGGGGACAGTAAGTCCAAGAAAAGTTTTCTTTAGGCTAAAGATGACCTGAATATAATTATGATAGAAGAGGAAATATTTAATGGGCAAAGAGAGATTGAAAACATTTTAGATAGATGAAGGCTTATTGAAGTTATATCCCACAGAAAATTGGAGATACATGCAGATATTCTTCATAAAAGAAAAAAAAGGATAAAGAAATCAATACTGGGGATAATCCAAATTACTGAATTAGTACTTTATTGGTTTCTGAAAGTTTATGGTCATATACGTGTTTATATGATTTTTTGTGTGTGAAAGTATGTATATATATATGTATATATATATATATGTATACACACATATACATGCATATACATATATACCCATATGCATGTATGTATGTCTGGGTATACATACATACATACACACACACATATATATACACACATATATATATACATATATATATATAAAATCAATATAATTTTCTGATTACATTTTATTTAGACTAAATTGATTAATATTCCTTTTGCACACACACACACACACACACACAGTGGTAAGGAAAAAGTCGTCAAAACCATGTGTAGTGTCTGAGTGGCACACAGACCATATAGGAGTAATCTGAAGGCTTAACTCAATAATAGCCAGCAGATCTAAACAAGGAAGTTGTTGGTAGTCAATCCAAACTCATTAAATCTGTAATGAAGGCAGATAAACAAAAGGAGACAGGGGAAGATTAGGGCTGAGTTGGAGCAGAGCTTGAAACATCTGGCAAGAAATTGTTTTCTGAGGTCTCAGGGCTCACTTGCTTTGAAACATGTGCAGTGTAGGTAATCAAGAGTTGACTGTACTCTTATGGAAGCAGATTTCATCTAGCCAAAAAAACATTTTTCTAGAGAAAATGTTTTTAACCTAAAGCAAGCCAACCTTAAATTAAAAAAAAAAAAGTTGTGGCATTGTATACCATAGTAATGACATCACATTCTTTTGTTGCCAAATGTATAGCAGGGGGCTTTTTTATATTAAGCTTTGATAAATTGGAAATGATAATGATATATTTACTCATTTTTTGATTATTATATTAAATATCTTTAAAACATCTGATTTGGGAAATATATGTGCTTTCTAAAATTCAATTTTGTGGTTATTTTAATTATGCTAAATTACATAGATGTTTACATATATCTTTAAACATAATCCTTTTAGAATTTTAGCTTTTTTATTAATTTAACTGTTACAATATAATAGTTTTATATTTTCAGATTTTATTTGGGGACAATTTTTGTCATATTCAGTGAAAGTGGTGAAAAAAGGGGAAGTCATTATACTGAGAAAAGGGTTATCTTTCCTTAATGAAACCAAAGAGAATGTTTAAAAAGTTGACAACATTTATGAAGATCATAAAGTACAAAAATTAAAGAATAAGTAAAGTAGTTATGTATCTTCAACTAGCTCGTAGATATTTTAACTCACATTATTTCTCCATTAAATAGATCTAGATTATTGCAATATGATTTGGATGTACTTCTGGTTACAGACTGAAGAAGTTAAAGATGTGGTCATGTATTCAACACTAGGTAAAACTGGGGGTATCTGAATAGCAATCCTTGTGAGGACTACAGCTTGTTGATAGATATTCCACCAGTGACATATAAAAAGAAAACAATGGAGAAAAACCTAGTCTGAATGGTTCATTTGTTTTTAGCTTAAACATTAGATTTTTATGTGAATTAAATTCTTCCACTTAAATGACTTAATTGATGATTAAAGTTGGATGGTTTATATAAATGTAGTTAATGCATTTAAAAATATTTAATACATCTGGCCTAGGAAAATAAATGCTATATAGCAAAACATAGCTCTATACTTTTCTGACCACTCATTCATCCAGGGATTCTGCAAGCTTTCTGGAAAGGCTAAAATATATCCTTGGACAGTAGCATAGGCAATATTGGGAATAAGAATAAAAAGACAAAAGCTCAAATCTAATAAATAGAAGTTTCCTTGGCCCTGTTGCAAATGCCTGTAAAGGAAAGCATATATATACTGTATGTTCAATAACATAATGTGAGAACAGGAAACAACTTATTCCTTTGTGTTAATAGATTGTATTTTGACTATAAGTGGATTGTGGATTCTGGGAAGTGACAAATTCAGAAAAGGTGAATTACAAGAGTTTTAAGTGGTCTACAATTATTTCTACTTGTATAAATGAGCCTATTAAAGATTATCTGGTTTATAAATTGGCAAAAAAAAAGCTGGTTACTGGTTATTACTGGTGTGGAAAAGAATGAGCATGATTATTTCCAACAATGATCATTTTATTTCCACTTTTCAAGCAGTAAACACATATTTCTTTTCAATATAATTATTTGAATATCATATCCTTTACTAAAGTGTAAGTAATCTGAATCAGTATCCTCTTCACTCAGTACCAAGTTCAGTACTCTACACATAGTAGATACATTATAAGTGCTTGCAAAATTGAATGTGCCTTATCTAATTTTAGATTACCACAAATTGCTTATCATACAGGTATTATAGTTTCTGATGAATGATTGGTGAGAAAACGCTATTAGAAGACAATTTATGAACTATGACTTTATTTTTTTCCATTCCCATAGATTTGATTATGACAAGTCCCTCTTAATAACTCAGATACAATGTAGTCTAATATTCTTCAAATAAAATAAATTCTTCAAAATTAATGAAACTTAAGTAATATTCAAAATATATTTTGATACATACCAGAAAATTGAGGACAGAAACTGTGACTTGCCTGTTTCCAAATGCTAGAAAATAGAAAAAAAAAGTTTTTTTATAATAATATAAATTACTAATTAGAGAGACAACAGAGCACAAGTGGATAGAGAATCAATATTAAATTGAGTTCTAATTTCATCTCTGACATGTACTGGTTATGTGAGGTTGAGCAAGTAGCTTAATCTCTTAGTGTCCCTCTCTAAGATTATAAAGCGTAGATCAATTGTTGTTATTCGTTGAAAGGAGGAATTTTACCATCAATGGCTTTTGATAGAAATAAAACTGTGGATTCACAATTGCCACATCTTTACCATCCATTTCCTAAAAAGTGAATCAAGAGTAGCTAGAAGCTCAATTACATAAAGAGTACAAATATTTAAAAATACACAATGTATTTAGCTACATGATCCTTATCACCAAAAGGAAGATATTAAAATTTCATCATTGCAGAGAGCTTCCAGTATGGAAACTTCTTCTGATGGTAACAGAGACTTAAAGTTTTGCTTGGAATTCAGAGTTGTTAACAGCTCAATGTTCCAAACTTAGTATGTGTCAGAAATGAGGTATAAACCCATCTCTTCCTGACTCTAAGGATAGTATTTTGGTTCTAGTGTCTTTGTAGTTTAAGACCTGACTTTGATTTTCTTTCATAACAACTTCCTGAAATCTAATTTTGAATAACAATGTGTTAAAGTCCAATGAAGTCTATTTTCTCTACTCAGATTTAAAATGCTCCTGATTTTTTTTCCAGTTTTTAGTTTATTTCAAAACAAAAGAACATAGTTTGCCAAGCTTTTTAATGGATAGGAGAAAATAGTATCAGTGTTTTTAGATATAGACAGACTCTTTATGCACTGCATGATTCTCACAGGTGCTGTCATGAATAATGGGAATTTGAAGATTTCATTTTTTGCTTGGTTATAAAGATCAAATCTGCCATCATCCAAGAAGAGAAGCAATAGTAAAAACAACAGTAGAGAAACACCAGTGACAGCAATAGCAAAACAAGCTTTTTTTAGAAATAACTACTTTAAAACCACATGGTTAAATAAAACACTGTGCAATATATACTAATGCATCAATAAATTCACCGTTCCTAATTATTTTGCATAACAGGTACTTATCTTTTATAAAAGTGAAAATGTCATTTGTGGTATCAAATATTTGGCTTAGCATATGCCTACACAATATTTACAATCATTATTATGAGGAATTATTCTCACTATGAATACTCTCTTCACTGACATGGATTGGCAACTCAACTCTTAACTTTCCAGGTACAAGTTAAAGATTGCAACCAACCACATATCCCATGCTTGTTTACATAGCCATGCATAAGAGAGTAGATTTAAAACCAGGTTTTCTTGTTTCCCTGGCTACCATTATATACATACATACATATACACATGTACACACAGGTGCACATTTAGTAAAAGAAAATAAAAGAGGAAAAAGGAGTGCTGCACATCTGAGAAAGTATTGGGGTTGGAATTAGAGAGAAACAACACTAATGATTCTGGACAAAAATCTAAGATTATGCCTTACAGACAAGCTATAAACAGCATTAGTGAAAAGACTTCCTCCACCTGAAGTTTTTTTTTTTTAACTAATTCAAAACTCATTTACATATCAATATATCTGTTTATATGTGCATCTATACATATGTGTACATTTAGATATATCACACATATACATCCATATATCATTGTTTCACTATATTTATATTTATATCTATCTATGTCCATATCCCAAAGCATGGAGTTGCACATAATGGTGCAAGGGTGATTAATATAATATGCCATTGATAGAGAGAAAAAAATGTGTTATTTAAGTTCTTTTTTTTCATGTATTCCTTTACATTAATACTATTGGATATTTCCCCACATTCTGTCTCCTTTCTACTAGAAATACTAAGAGAAAAAAAAAGAAGAAAAGATAAGCAAAAGAGTAGTAAACTTTCACTATTATTTGGTACACTGATTATTAGCAGTTCTGAAAAAAAAATTTCATTGGTGAAACGGTGGAACCAATAGCCTGAAATTATGCTTTGAATTATCTATGAATATTATTCACCATTACTGAGCAAAACTAAAAATTACCTGAAAAAGAAATCTCAGATTTTTTTAAAATATAGTATTACATACATGGTGGTGTATACCATGGGTGATTAATGTAGTATGCAATCCAACAAGTAAATCCCCAGTAAAAGGCACATCCCTATAAGAAAAAACACAAATATTTTGAAATATAATTAAATTAACAATGAAATGAATGTATCATTTGAAACTATACAATCATGTTATTAATTTCTGATAAACCCTAGATTTGTGCATTTTATAGTAACTTTCTACAGCCTTTTTTGACTAGTGAATTTCTTTTTTAATCCTTAGTTATTTAAAAATATTTCAAATAATTACTATTTAAAATTTTAATATTTATTATTTCAAATAATTTTTCAAATTATTTATTTTTTTAAGTTAGAGTGGTAAGTGATAACAATAATGAAAATCTAATTTTCATCTGAATAGATAATCAATCACATTGTAAATCTGCAAAAAAAAAAAAACATTTTTAAGTTAACATCAGAAAACACATTATTTCAGGTTAATGATATATGATCAAATTCATCAAAAGAAAATGGTTACCAAAAGGAAAGTGTCACTATTCTTCACTAATGACTTACAAAATATCATTCATATTTATACAGGTGAAGGGAATAGTAAAATATATACTATAGAATATGAATTTAGGAAATCCTACATGTGCAGTAGTGAAATATATCTTCTTAATTTAATAAGAATCCCATTCACAACTCAGTTTTACCTGTTTAAACAATTGAGGGAATTTTAAAATAATAAGTATTAGGAGAAATTATTCAGTGGGAAAAATGATACCATACCTATGTTATGAAGTAGTTGAAATTTACAGATTATTTTGTGATGGCACATTAATTAATTTAATCCAATGTGCAATATTTTAAAATAAATTTCACCAATGCATATGTCCTGAAACCTTAACAAAGTGTTATAGTCAAGTCCATGTAGTTAAATGTAATATTTTACTCATACACATGCAATTTAAATATGTGTACACATACACATATGTATATAATCATATACCCATATCTACATATATGGATATCTGCATATATTTATATATATGCATGCATAAATATGCATTTTTGTTTATATACTTTGAAAAACTGCACATTTAAAGTACTATAAAATTTGTAAAACAAAAAAAATCAATACAATATTATTGTGTCAATAAATGATTCAGTCATGTTAACTGCCACTGCCTAAAAACTGCTAAAAACTTAGCAGTTCCTCAAAAGGAAACGTTTTAAATACCAGGCTCATTTTATTATTTTTCTGGTATAACATTTTGAGAAGTTTAAGGGAGTATACAAAGTGATGATGATGTCAAATTATAAGAAATTACTTTTTTATGAACAAATCTGATTCCAGATTTGAACAAATCCAACTCTTTTTGTTGCTATGTAATTTGGTTAGGTGCCCAAGCCAGTAACCAAAAGCTTAATTATCTCACAAACTATTTTAGTTATTTTGAAAACTCTTTGTAGCATTGTTGGTTTTTTTATGAATAAACGCATTCTTTTTTTTTCTAATTTATCCTTGAGGAACATATTGCTTTCATCTAAGGTATAGCACCAAAAACTAGGAAGTAGATTCTAAATTTTTCAGTGTAGGTACCCTCTGAAATTAACTGGCTTATGCAGAGATACCTCTAGATCATTTAAAATATTCTTCCATAAATACAAAGAAAAATAATTATGCAAGTCAATTATCACTTCAGCGTTTTCTAAAAAGGGAGAATAGAAAACAGTTTCTGTGAATTGATGGGTAGAAAACACTGAAAGAGGACCTTAAGAATTAGGGCTACAAAAAGGGATGTCTCCATTACAATATCTTGTAACTAAATGACTTGAAATTCAGAGAAGAGCAGCCTTCAAACTGCATCAATTTGATGCCCAAACAAGTTATTCTGTAAAAATTTGGGGGGTAGTTCAGGTAAATAGATAAAAAACAGAACAAGTAAAACTGATTGTTATGTACAAAGAAAATTAAAGAAATGACCTACTTTTCTATTGATTAGTTGAGCATCTTGGCGACACAGCTATATTTTTTGAAATGTACATTTTCCTAATTACTAATAGTCATCAGTATCTCAGCTCCCAAGCTTCCATCAAAATCACACCTCTGATCCCACAGTGCCACCTAGCATGAGGCTTTGCTAACTGAGAGGAAAGTTGGCCTGGTATTGTTATTCATACTTAATTCTTGAAATATTTTGTTAAAAGTCGTTGAATTTGAATGTCATTGTTAGCTGTCTTCAAAAGCTTGTTTGTTTGTCAGCTATCTGCCCATGTAGCTTTGCAAGTTTTGTTTCTGTTTTTCCATTTGCTTTGTGTTGTCTATTTATGCATAGCACTTGTCAGTATGATTTTCTCTTAGCACCTAAGATTATAATAAAATTGTCCAAATATATAATATAAATCTAAAATGATAGCTAGACTAACTAAATATATATATATGTATATATATATATATATATATAGTACTACTAGAGATACAATAGCAACAAAACTTTTTAGATCAGCCAATGTGCCAATAAAAAATAGCTAGTGGAAAGGAAAAGAACAATTTCTTCCAAATAAATTTTGCATCCATTCTCAAACAGACATTTTTTTTTTCCTTTAATAAAAGACACCCCCCCAAAACAAAATAAAAAGAAAATTGTGTTCCCACCTTAATCAAATTTTTCAAAGGTGTATGCTCTCCAGACAGTTTATGAACAAACAATGTCTCTAGAAGGTAGCGGGCATAGTGTAAACAGTGGCAGAAACAAGCCAAGCTGGAAAGAAAATGAGAAAAAAAAGAAAGAAAAATTAAGATGTATAAAGAGCCTACTTTCCTGCCTCCTCTATAATATGATTTTCTTTAAACATAATACTTCTTTTCAGTCCATTGCTATCTCCTAGCATTTGGAAAAAAAACAGTTCTCAGGAGCCATAATGTGAGGTATACTGGCAATCCTATTTAACAAGTTATTTTTTTTCTAAAATTTCCTAAATGAGAAGAACACAATAAATTTTATAGCAGCCATTGCATCTGTTACACTGCAACCGAGTTGATATACCCAGGCATAAATTACTTAGGACACAGCTGTCTCAGAGCTGGCTATCAAGATGAGAACTGCAAATGTGTGCATATCAAAATGCCTCAAGTTTTGAATAGACAACCTAGATGTCTAAAAAATCTTGAGAATACTTTCAGGATGCATTTGACATTTTATAATGTTCAGAATAGCTTCTGAAATGGTTTGGTCGGCCTTTAGCAAGGGCCATTGATGGAAGGAGGAGGAGGAGTTTGCCTTTCATTTCCTTCAGAGACAGAATGTATCTTTGTTGCATGCTTTGCCTTATTAATTCATTGTGACAGCAGCTGGGTTTTTTAGTGGTTCTGAGTTACATTGGGCTAGAGTGACAATTTCAGAATTTATTAGATTGATTTCCTTAAGGATTATGAAACCATAACCAGTACTTCTGATTTGCTTCAGAATGAAAGGAAGACAGCTTTTTCTCACTGACAGCAATTCAAATTTTGAGATATAATTGGAAGGGTTTCTAATGTGTGAAGTTTCTAATACTTTGGTCAACAGTCTTAGAGTCAAAGATTAAGTACTTAAATTGCTGAGGAAAAAATCTAATAATGTGATTGTATATAAAATGCAGTTTTTGATTCCCATGGGGGGATTTATTTTATTAAAAGATGTTAATGATTTCCTGTGCTATATGGCCACTAATTTTATTCAAATACTTTCACGGGAGCGAAGTGTTTTCAGAAATGTTGGGTTTCAATGCTGACTTCTTTCAACAACCTCATCTTTAAGATGAGAGGATTAGGCAAAAGGATCTGGAACTCTCCTTCCATCTCCAAATCCTTTTTACCTTTCCTTCTTTCTAGTTTCTTACAATACAATGGTGTTCAGAATTATTCTTCAAGTACTGGTTCTGTGTCCTATAAATTTCTCCTGCATTTGTAAATAGACATTTGTTTCAGTCATTTGATTGGTATTGTAAGGCATTTTTTCCACCAAATTCTACTGTCTACTAACTGTCTTTAACTTTGAACTAGAGACCAGACCGTGTAAATTTGAACTAAGAATCATATCTTATCATTCCATGAAATATAATAATTATAAGTGGAAGAGGATACTTTGCTTTTCTAGAAACTTTTGAAATGTGTTGGTGTTATTACTCCTAGTGAATAATATGGTGGTCTAAGGGAGATGGGAGGGTGGGTGGAAAGGCATACTTTTTTAATAATGTACTGGAGAATGTTGAACTAAATCAGAAAAGAAATTCCATTACTATTGTGGGAACTAAGGAGAAAGAATTAATGTCAAATGTACAAGTCTGACTTAAAACCTATATGGTGAAAAGAAAGTGTTGTGAGTTTGGAACATTACCATGAAGAAATGAATGTGCAGAGTAGCAAATCATATGTCTATAGAATCACAAATATTGAGCTGCAAATAGCACTGTCTTCCTCCTGTATTAGCATATTATTCAACAACAATTAATGTTGTAATCACTTTCAAATTTGTATGTTAAACCATATTACATAGTCAATCACATTCAATTCATTAAATATTTATTACATAACTATTGTATAATGTCCACTATTAAGTCCTAAGGTTTCTAAGTGGAAAAAAAAAAGATCAGAAAGTAATCTAAGGAAGCTCTCATTCTACTTGGAAGGTACATACAATATAAATACCATTAATTCAATGAAAGATAATTTAAGAAAGAATAAGTTCTATAGAGTAACAGGCAAGTAGAAGGGATATGAACTAAATCTTTTAGGACCCTAACACTTTTAAAAGGCAGAGGTGAATAGGGAGTATATTTCAGTTATGGAAAAAAGCTCATACAAATGTTCAGACATCACAGATGGAATGTTAAATTTGGAGAACAAGAATCACGATAATTTGATTTGAACATAGATTATGTGAAAGAGAATAATTGGAAATGAGAATGGAAATGGTAGACTTGTATCAGACTGGAGGGCTTTAAATTCTAGACTAAGGGGTTTTCTTTTGATCTGCTGGACTAGAGAATATCTTAGATCACCTCCATTGTCTTGTGAGGGAAAATAATCATTGACCTCTTGCTGAAGAATATAGACTGATCTTTGCTGATTATTTAGTCATTCTTAGATGCCCTTAGTGGCTGAGAAAGGAGTATTCCCCTCCATAATTTACAAAAAGTGTTGAAAAATTCTTTCTCTATTTTTGTATGTTATTTGGAGCTCCACTAACTTTTTCTTGGTTTTCCTTCAAGACTAGGGGGAGATTATTTCCTCCCACCATCCCCCTAATACATCAGCTGCCATGGCATCTATAAGTTGAATACCTGACGGCAAGAGACTGTGCTTGTCTCTTGTGTTTTTTGTTTGTTTTTCTTTATCTGATCACAGATAACCAAATGATAATGCAGGGAAATATGCATTTCCATAATTGCTAACTACCTTTAGTGTTTGAACATGCTTAGGTTTCTGATTTTATGCTAGCTGCTTAGCAGGTGGTGTTTTTCCTCCTATTTTTCTTCTTAGAGATATGCCCACCTACAAGAAAATGCATAATGAAAACAAATAAGAAAGTCCAAGCGATCTAAAATGGAGAAAGAGGAGGATAATGAATACAGAGGGCATTTTAGGAAAGATAGGTGGGAGAACCAGTACAGGTGTAGTGATTATTTGTCCCTCAGGTCCAAAATGTAAGAAGACAAATGATATAAATATGGCTGGGAAGGCAGGTGGGAATCAAATGGCAGAGTCCTTAAGGGAAAAGCTCAGGATATTGTATTTTATTTTATAGGTAATATGGAGCCATAGAAGATTTTCAAGCGAGAACAGGTGGTATGATTAGATTTTTGAAAAAAAATTGTTCTGGAACTTGTATGATAGATGCCTCCCTATAAAGTCCTTCTTAATGACACACAGGTGTCCCAGGGATCTCAAAAGCTATGCTATTAGAGTTCCTGTGCCATAATATTTTCTACCACAGTGTAAATGCTTTGAATACCCTGCAATAGAATATGTCTGCTTTTCAGTGATGTGCCTAATTAAGGATAGAGAAGCTCATAAAAAGACTGAGAAGTATTATAGTGAAAAGTAAGTTTACAGAAAGATTTGAGAATGACATATTTAAGTGAGTATTTATCCATATTTAAGAGTTTTTGAGAATGAAACTGGAAGGACTACAAAAACAGATGGAAATGGAAATGATCTGTCAAGAGCATCATAATCAGCTCTTCTCCTGATATTCTGAAAGTAGAATCATCACTTTTGCTGTTTATTAACAGAATCCCTAATATGTGCTTGAGGAAGTTACTAGAAATATTATTAAATAAAACCAATATGGAAAGAGAATTTGGACTAAATCAATTTTAAAATACCACAATTATATCAGAAATTGAATATCAGTAGTACATTGGGTTTTTGCTGGCAAATTACTGGGCCATATCAACTTAGAAAACAGCAGAAAAATGTAAAACATTTCTCAGTCTCTTCTTTTCCCACAGTGATGTTTTCACAGTGTGAATAAAGGTACAACAATTGTACATTTTTTGATAAATTTATAAACATCACTTAACTATGGGTAACCTAATCTAAACATGAGAACTTTATTCAGTGATTTAAAAATGAACATACTGCAGGGAGTAATGAATTATATAAACCTAGACATTCTGATTATAAATAAAGCCAGAAATCAAAGGAAAGTTGAAGTTAATTAACATAATGGTACAAACGTTCTTCTTGAAGAGGCAAATAAAAAGAAAGTGAATAAGTTGGTTTTATTTTAGTAAAAGCATCATTTTATAGAACCTGAAATGATTTTTGCACTCATATTCTGCAGTTTTAAGAGATTGTTCTAAAATAAATAGGACCTATATCTCAACAATATTAATTGTCACATGGGATAAAGCTGTAGAGAAATTCTACAAGGAAATATAAACCCTTCCAGTTAAACCAATCTATACTTTAATACTTGTCACTGGGTACAAAGGTGAAAGTGAGAACAATAGAACATATATTGAAAATTTCAGAATGGGTGTTAAAAGTTAGGGATGTAAATAGACTTGTATTCTATACAGAAAAAACAAAACAAAACAAACAAACAAAAAAAAAAACTTGGATGTATTGGACATCCAGAGAGCAAGGACAAAAAATTGTTATGAAAAGCTCAGGGCCCATCTTGCTTCTTGCTTGGGTCTTAACTCTAGAAAATTCTGCATCTGGTATTCCCTAACTATCCCTTTTGTGAGAAGAGAGAAATAACCAGCAATTTTGACTTAGTCATTTCAGAATTAACTCTCTTCTCTTTAGACAAATTATTTATTTGAGAAAAAAATTATAAAATACAAAAATAAAAGAAATACTAGTAAATTTCAGCTAATCAAAATAGATCCAACTTGATCTATTTAAACTACCTCTTGATTAAAAAAAAACAGGAAAATGATAAAAGAAAAATATGGATACTGATTATCACATTTCTTAATACAGATATAACACCAGTGCACATCAATTCTCAGAATAAAGACACCCACAATAAACAAATAAGCCTCTAGCTTTTGTCTTAATAGGAAATTCCTTCAGCTGTTGGCCAAGAAGCAAACTATGGACAGAAAGAACAGAGATGTGATAACTGATGCTATTATGAAACACCCTGTTTGCCAGAGTTAAGGTCTAGCAAGCAAATGGTGCTCTAAGTTCTTCATAAAAATTATTATTTTGCCTTTACCCTCTGGATGAATTCAGTCACAGAAAAATTCTAGAATTGTTTCACATAACTATTGTATTGTTTGATTAGCATCAGGGGATCTCTGATCTTGGACAAGTACCTGAAGCATATGTGTTCCAGTCACAAAACCTTGCTCTGAATTAAACTTATCCTATTGTTGAAGTTATCCCTTTATTGTCAGGACTACAACTCTCTGTATAGACATTGGTATATGTATTGGGTTTTTCCCAATAGAAGGGTCACATAACATATGTCTAATTAGACTAATACTGACTTATAATATACATTTTTCTCCCCTTAAGATGTAAAAACATTTACAGTGTGCTATAATTCTACATCATGTAGACAAAATATTTCAAGAAATGCCTGATTTACTGTTCTGCACATTTGGGCCTTTATGTGGCTTCTCAGCATTTTTTCTGAATTCTTGATATATCACTTACTGTACCACTGGATGGCGCAATCTTCTAGAACTTTCCTTTGCATCATAAATATATGTGAGCCGCATGTAAAAAATGAGGTAGATTAGCAAAGGTCCTGTGTATTCAGCCAGAAAAACCTGGAAATAAGAAAAGTGGTGATTAACTATCAGATTATTATATTTTATGAAATGATATTTTGAGATTGTATGTTTATGTATACTGATGGGGAAAAAGCACTGAAAATAAACTAAGTGGAAAAAGGAGTAAATTTAAAAGTATAGTAAGATTGTTATCAGAGGAATTAGATTTTGATTTACTTCTTTAGTGATATAGCACAAGTCACTTATTGACTTTGAGGTCTCCATCTTGTTCAACAAAATTAAAGGGTTAGGCTAATAAATAATGTAAACTCAAAAAGAAATAAACCCAAAGTGTTGCATATTGAACTAGAAAATCATAAATTAACACTATCTGTATTGTAATGTAAGTTAGTCACCTGTTTAAAATTTCCCAATTATATGTCTATCTGATTCCTGTTGCACTTGGGAATTTCATACATCTGAACTAGATGATCTCTAAGGTTCTTTATACTTCCATTCAATGAGCTCATAATTCTATTTCACATACACTATATTATTATTTTTCTTTAAAATTGAAGGAAGAAATTCTTTAAAGTAATTCTCTTTTTATTGATTGTTTTAAGTTTTTCTGATTATACATGTATATTAACTTTTAAAATATACATTTCTTTATGCAATGTATTGATGTATGAATGTATGAAATGTATGAATGATGTATGTATGAAATGTATGTATGAAAATGATTCTTTATGAATCATGTTGGGAGAGAAAAATCGGGGAAAAGGGGAAAAATATCAGAGATAAAAAAAGTGAATATGCTGGGTTGTGTGGATTTGCATTCAATTTCCATAGTTCTTTTTCTGCATCAAGATGGCATTTTCTATCCAAATTCTATTGGAATTGCTTTGGATCACTGAAACACTGAGAACAACCAAGTTTTCCACAATCGATCATTGTGCATTCTTTCTGTCATTGTGTACAATGTATTCCGGGTTCTACTAGTTTCTCTCAGCATCAATTCATGTAAATTTTTTAGGACTTTCTAAAATTAGCTTGTTCATAATTTCTATAAAATAATTATATTACATGATCTTCATATACTAAAACTCATTCAGCTATTCCCCAATTGATGGGCATATACTCATTTTCCAATTATTTTTACCACAACAAAAAAGAGCTGCTAAATCATTTTTTCACGTGTGTACTTTTCTCTTCTTTAAGGTTTCATTGGAATCCAGACCCAGTTAATGTCATTGCTGGGTCAAAAGATATGCATTTTAATAGTCCTTTGGGCATAGTTCCAGATAGTTCTCCAGAACGGTTGGAACATTTCACAACTGCATCAAAAATGCATTAGTGTTGCAGTTTTACTACATCCCTTGTGACATTTATCATCATATTTTCTTGTCACCTTAACCAATATGAAAAGTGTGAAATAATACTTTAGAGTTGTTTTAATCTGCATTTCTCTAATAAACAGTGATGCAGCACATTTTTTCTTATGACTATAGTCATCTTGAATTTTGTCATCTGAAAATTGTTCATTCATATCCTTTGACCATTTACAGATTCCAAAATAACTTGAATTTTTGTGAATGTGACAGAGTTCTTTATACGTTTTAGAAATGAGATCTTTATTAGAAATACTGGCTATGAATTTTTTCCCCATCTTGGCACTTTCCTTTTAATCTTCTTTCTGTTTTTTTTTTAATCAAAGCTGTCTATTTTAAATTACATAATGTCCTCTAGTTCTTCTTTGGTCCTAAATGCTCCCCTTCTCCAAATTTCTGATAAGTAAATTATCCCTTGCTTTCCTGATGTGTTTATGGAATCACCCTTTACACACAAATGATGAAGCCAATTTGACCTTATTTTGGTATGGAGTGTGAGATTTAGGTGTATGCTGAGTATCTGACATTATTTTCCAGTTTTCCAGGAAATTTTGTCAAATTGTGAGTTCTTATCCCAGGAATTGGAGTTTAGGGGGTTATTAAATATTAGATTAGTAAAGACATTGATTATTGAGTATTGTGTATCTAACCTATTCCACTGATCCACCACTCTATTTCTTAGCCAGTGCCAAATGCTTTTGATGACTGCTGCTTTATAATATATGTTTAAGTTTGGTAGTGATAAGCTGCCATCCATTGTATTTTTTTAAATATAATTGCCTTGATATTCTTGAACTTTTATTCTTCCAGATGAATTGTCTAGCTCTATAAAATAATTTCTTGATAGTTTGATTGGTGTGGCACTGAACAAGTAGACCAATTTAGATAAAATTGTCATTTTTATTATATTAGCTCAGCCTACCCAAAAGCAATTTTTTTCCAATTTCAATCTGATTTTGTGTTTTGTAGTGAAAATATCTTCCTTTAATTGAAATATACATTTCACTTCATTTCTTTGCTTGAATAAAAACAGCATCACCAAATTCATATGTACTTATCCTAAATCCACAATCAGTATCTCACTTTGCAAAAGGAGAAACACCACAGATATTATATCAGGGCAGTTTTCTTTAATTATCTCTTGAAGAAGGATATCCAGCTTGCTTTTTAGATTGGAGTATTCAGGTAAACTAATAATTTTTAAATTGTCTCTGTTGGATCTATTTTCCATGATGTTTTTTTTTTCATATAAGGTATTTTACATTTTCTTCCATTTTTTTTCATTTTTTTTGCTTGTTTGATTCTTGCTGTCTTATAAAGTCTTTAGCTTCCATTTGCCATATTCTCATTTTTAATGCATGATTTTCTTCAGTTACTTTTTGTATCACTTATTCCATTTGCTTAATTCTATTATTGAAGGTATTGCTTTTTTCAGTGATTTTTTTTTTCATTTGGCCAATTGCATTTTTAAGGCATTGCCTTCATTTTTCAAGTTGTTTCTCTCTTACATACCCATGGGTTTTTCTCATTTTTTTTCTTCTATCTTTCTGATTTACCTTTTAAAATCTTTTATGCATATTTCCGAAAAATCTTTTTGGGCTTGAGACCAATTCATATCACTCCTGGAGATTTCCTTTGTGGACATTTGTCCTCTTCTGATTTTGTGTTTTGGTGTTCCCCATCACCAAGTGATTTTCTTGTTCAAGGCTTTTTTGTTTCATGTTCATTTTCTTTCCTTTTTTTGATATTTCCTCTTTTTTTCTTTTTTTTTTTTACTTTTGTGATGGAAGTCCACTCCTGGGATGAAGGGAGCATTGTCCCAAGCATTCTGTGCAGCTGTGAGCCTTGACTGACTTTGAGCATAGGCGGTCTGTGTGTTTGAAAGGGGTAGATTTACCTTCTAGTTCCAGAAAACAGTCTGGGTCCCCAACATTTGAGCTCAAAATTTGAGTAGAGTCTGCTCTACTGATCTGCTCTTCTACTGAGTTGGAACCAAAAGTTTCAGTTGCTGATCTGCTGAAATTAAGACCCTCTCACTAGTTTTTTTTTTTTTTTTTCTGAGCTAGAATAAACATCTCTTTCACCCCAGTGAGACTGACCTTTCTTGAAGTCCTCCCATCTAACTTGAGCTAGAGAGTGGTTTCATTTCATCAGACTGTTCAGAAGCTTGGCTTCATGTGGTTTTCAAGGGAAACTAGGAAAGAGTGAGCAACTTCCTGGCTTCACTCTGCCATCTTGTCTTCATCCATCTGGTTTTGCAATATATAATTTTTAAAAGACAAATCAGAGACTTCAACATCTGTACATTGATTTTTATAGATCAAAGGATATGTAGAGTTTAATTGTGCATACCCTTTTGGCATAGTTTCAGATTGCTCTCCAGCATGGTTGGATCATTTCACAATTCCATCAGAATTGCATTAGTGTCCAAATTTTCTCACATCCCTTCCAATGTCTATGTTTACCTTTTCCTGTCATGTTAGCCAATCTGAAAGGTGAGATGGTACCTTAGAGTTGTTTTAATTTGCATTTCTCTAATCAATAGTGATTTAGAGCATTTTTCATTTTATTTTAAATAGCTTAAATCTCCTCATCAGAAAATTGTCTGTTTATATACTTTGACCATTTATCATTTGGGGAATGACTTGTAAACATAAATTTGTTACAGTTTATTTGTATGTATGTATGTATATATATATATATATATATACATATCTAGCTCTCTCTCTCTTTACATATATATGTATATATATGTGTGTGTGTATATATATATATATATATGTACACACACACATATATAAATAACCTTTATCAGAAATACTGGCTGTAAAGTTGTTTTTTTTTTCCAGCTTTGTACTTCCCTTTTAATCTTGCTTTTGTTTATTTCTTGTTGTGTTTTGATGCAAAAACTTTTAAATTAATCTAATCAAAGCTGTGCATTTTGATTTTCATAATTTTCTCGTGTGTGTGTGTGTGCGCACACACACTATGGTAGGATGGTTTGACGGAGGTAAAAGATGAAAAGAAGTTGACTCAGAATAGCTGAATCTTGGTAGTTAACCATGTTGATGGTGGAGAATTAAGAGAACATTGAATGTCTCATTCACATGTTCTCATCCATGTACCAAATGCTTACTTTCTGTCAACCCAACACACAACACTCTCCCCTCTCATCATTTGCTTCTGTCATTGTCTTTGCCTGAATTATTCTTCCTCCTTCTGACATTTCATGAATTCCCAATCATTTGCTAATGGTCAACACAAATAGCATCTGTTTAACAAATTATTTTTGGTGTAATGAATAGCACATTCATTTTCCAATCATACTTTGTTTTATATTTCTCTTTTTACATAAAAATATATTTTTTATTTCTAATGAGTAAGTTTCTTGTAGTTAAATGTGTTTATGTATAATATATACATTATGCTGTAAATTCTATGGGAAAAGAGACATCTTAAGAAAACATTAAATCTCCTAAGCTTTTGCTCTGCACATACCTGATATTTAATAAATGCTTATTAAATGGATGAATAAATCAATGAAAGAAATCATCAAACTGTTAAGAAATGCTACAAAGATATCAATAAGCCAATAAAACATGATAACTTTAAAGTTATCTTTTGCTTATTACTTTCTCTGTACTCCACTCCCCAAAAAATTAAGTGTAGGATATAGTAAATTTTATTGATAATCATCTAGTATTGTGACAGTATTTCATATTCTGAAATTTCCACACAAGTATCGTAGTTTTTGTTTTAATTATTATTACTAAATGTAGGAGAAACAATCTAAGGAATTCTTATAAACAGAATCTTCCAATGAACTGTCATCAGCACACTGTCCAATTTTAAGGGATAAAACAGCATTTTTCCCCTTATCAGTAGGTTTCACTGCAACTAGAGGGTAATAACAAAGGGATAATAGGCAGGTCTGCAGGCCATAAAAAGCATAAACATCCTTATGCCATGGCAGAATGTCAGCCACACTCAATCTATTCCTGCCTGATAGCACTGGAATGTTGAAACCATTTGACTTCATGAGCTGAAAAGGAGGGAAAACAGTCATCACCCAGGGCAAAGTGTTATGTATGCCCTGGGGCATGAAACTAAAGCATGTGTAATTTGAAGTGGGTTGTTGCTCTGGGCTTTTGATTTGGAATTGGAATAGTATAGTACCAGTTCTCCTCCAATGCCTTTGTGAATGGATCCAATCCTCTGCTTTGAGAAATAGTGCTTATATTTTAACAAGTATTCACCTTATTTTCATAATCCAATCACCAGTTCTTACTGTACATTGTTTGAAATAAACTGTCTTAAACAAAATTCATTCTGCTTCAAAAAAAGGGAAGTTTGATACATAGATTAAGTAGAGGATTTTTACAACAATAGCAGACAGAGAAAAACTAACCCAAGAAAATATCCAGTGTTATCTATATAGCACCAAGGAACAAATTGTAGGATATAAGATATCTTGTTAACCCCATGTAAGCATACAATTCCTTCATAAGGCCTTCATTTTTACTGATATAAAAATAGACAAACAAAAAATATGAACAATAGCAAAGGGATTGTTAGTACTGAAAGTTGAAATTATAAACTATTGAAATTTGCCTTGGAGAATGAAATTTCTGTTACAGGAAAAAAAGAATTAAAAACAAATTATTTATTGATAGTGGTTTTCAAAACAGTGCTTAGCACATAGTCTAATCTAAGTGTTTAATACCTTCCTTCCTTTTTTTTCTTCTTTTTATCAAGGAGGTTGAAAGGAATTATATTTATGAATGTTTCTGATATTAAAGTTATGATTTAATGAGAAAAATTTTAAGACCCCCTTTCCAAAAATAATTACCCATTCTTCGTAAAGCCTGGAATTTTCCCAGAAAGAATTCTTTCACTTAACATTGCACATGAAGCTTTAAGAATGATTAGTAGGAACATTGAAAATATTATGTAAATGCATTTTTGTAAAATTTTAAATGATTTCATAACAAATGATCATACAAGTTTTAAGTTATCTCAAAAAAGCATTCTATTCTAAGAAGATAAAGTCAGAAATAAAGAAGTGGTTTCCTTTTTTTAAGAAAGGAGGAGATAGCACTGGTGGGTAGAGCAAAGATAGGAGAAGTTGGAAAACTAAAATTCTTTCTAAAAATCTTAGTTATTAGTCTATGGGTGATAAGGAAATATTGCTTTTTTGGGCCCTGTGCAAAAAAAAAAGATTCAAAAGTTAATATAGCTGGAAAAAATAGCACCTAGATTCTAGATATGTATGTATATGTGTACAGCATATATGCATGCATGTATTATATATGCTTACATGTGCATATACATGTATATATATTTATGGTGTATATCCCACTCACTTAATCTGTAGAACTTTTACTACTTATAAAGACTTTGAAAAAGAAGTACTCCTGAGAGTAGTTATCAACTCTGAATGGTTGAGTAGTAGTGAAGGAATGAATATTATAATAAGTGATGGACTTCTAATGAGATTTGGCAGAACATACTCTGATCACTCAATATTGGTCCAAGAGACTCATCTCTACCCATACCAACCTCATTTAGAGTGATCTGAACAAAAGGGGGAATCTACTTTCACCCACACCTGCCTGATGAAAACACAATGCGTCTGAATTCACCAATTCACCAAGACTAGAATTTCTTTAAGTTTTGATCAAATCTAAGTTACCTGGCCTATTTAGGTTAAATAGGACAATAGTCAGTTCAAATAGTTCAAAAATGAAAGAGTAAACAGAATGGCTTGTCTTGATGAGTGTTATTCATAACAATACAATAAAATGCCATCAAGGAATTTAATGATTTTTTCTTCTTAAATGAAAGTAATATTGATTTATAATTCACATAAAAACAAAAAACAAAAAAACAAAAAAAATCTAAAATGTCAGCATAACTTTTAGCAACAGCTTCTTGACATCCCAAAAATATTTTATACCAAAAATTATTCATAATTCAGAATGAAAAGTAAATGGACCATACAATGAATAGACTTCTACAGCAATCAGGAAGAGGAAATAGCAAATAAATTTTCAACAATGCACCATTTTAAATAATAAAGAAATCTTCAGTTCAGAGGCAAAAAGGAGAAGCAGCCAGGAGTGTTTTGATGAGAAATATAGTAAAGAATGAATAAAGATGAAAAACAAAGGCTTAGCATGCAAATCTCCTCAAGAAAAGTGTTGGATAATGTAATTGTCACAGCCCCTGAAATAAAACCCTACAAGCTTCATGAAAAACATAAGCTCCTTAATAGTTGCAGATGCTGGGAGAGTTAAATATTCAAATTACCTAATGATTTCTTATTTTAAAGATGATCCCTGTACTTTAAAATGCCATCAACATTTATTAACATTACCAGTTTTTATTCATTTGACTCTTTCAAAAGTGCTTACTTATACTGAATTAACAAATCACTTAAATATGAAAATATAATGTTTCTACTATGTAAGTAAGCAGCATTGAGGATTCCATTGATGAAAATTACTAGAAAACTTCAAATTGGTGAATGGCTGAAGGGAAAAGTGGAGGGTGGAACAACAATATGCTGTTTTAGGAACTATAAATGAAATATACAACCAGATTTGCTGTTATAAATTTGTTGAGCTCCATGTGCTTAACCAAAGCTTCAGTTTATTTCAAAAGCAGGTTTGTTTCATTATGATGAAGGTCATTGTAAATTTTCCTCCAGTAGCTCCTGACTACTGGAAACAAAAACATTCCATTTTTTACTGTGATGTTCGCAATACATTTTTTTATAAAGCTTTTTATTTGCAAAACATATGAGTGACCTTTCAACATTGACCTTTGCAAAAATATTTTTTTCCCCAAGCTTTTCCTTTGCCTCCCCCTGCCCCCCACCCCTAGATGACAGGTAATCTAATACATGCTAGATAGGATAAATTATAGGACAAGTACAATACATGTATACATATCTATACAGTTATCTTACTGCACAAGAAACATCAGATCTAGAAAGAGAAGAAGAAAAAAAAACAACCTAAGAAGGAAAACAGAATGCATGGAAATATTCACAGAAAGCGTTAAAATGCTGTGTTGTGGTTCACTCTCAGTTCCCACAGGCCTCTCTCTGGATGTATATGACTATCTTCATCGCAGCACAACTGGTTTGAATCACATCATTGTTGAAGAGAACCATGTCCATCAAAATTGATCATCATATAGTCTTGTTGCTGTGTATAATGTTCTCCTGGTTCTGCTGATTTCACTCAGCATCAGTTCATGCAAGTCTCTCCAATCCTCTCTGAAATCCTCCTGTTGGTCATTTCTTACAAAACAACAATATTCCATAACATTCATATACCATAATTTATTCAGCCATTCTCCAATTGATGGGCATCTTTTTAATTTCCATTTTCTAGTCACTACAAAAAGGGCTGCTACAAATATTCTTGCATATGTGGGTCCCTTTCCCTCCTCTAAGATCTCTTTGGGATATAGGCCTAATAGAAACACTGCTGGGTCAAAGGGTATGCACTGTTTGATAACTTTTTGAGCATAGCTCCAAATTGCTCTCCAGAATGGTTGGATCCGTTCACAGTGCCACCAACAATGTATCAGTGTCCCAGTTTTCCCACATCCCCTCCAACAGCTATCATTATCATTTCCTGTCATTTTAGCCAATCTGACAGGTGTGTAGTGGTATCTCAGAGTTGTCTTAATTTGCATTTCTCTGATCAATAGTGACTTGGAGCACCTTTTCATGTGACCGGAAATAGTTTCAATTTCTTCCTCTGAAAATTGTCTGTTCATATCTTTTGACCATTTGTCAATTGGAGAATGGCTTGAATTCTTATATATTTGAGTCAATTCTCTATATATTTTAGAAATGAGGCCTTTATCAGAACCTTTGGATGTAAAAATATTTTCCCAGTTTACTGCTACCCTTCTAATCTTGTCTGCATTCATTTTGTTTGTACAAAAACTTTTCAACTTGATATAGTCAAACTTATCTATTTTGTGATTAATGATGACCTCTAGTTCTTCTTTGGTCACAAATTCCTTCCCCCTCCACAGGTCTGAGAGGTAAACTATCCTACATTGTTCCAATTTGTTTATAATATCATTCTTTATGCCTAGATCATGAATCCATTTTGACCTTATCTTGGTATATGGTGTTAGGTGTGGGTCAATGCCTAATTTCTTCCAGACTAGTTTCCAATTATCCCAGCAGTTTTTGTCAAATAGTGAGTTTTTATCCCAAAAACTGGGGTCTTTGGGTTTATCAAACACTAGATTACAATTGTCATTGAGTATTTTGTTCTGTGAACCTAACCTATTCCACTGATCCACTACTCTATTTCTTATCCAGTACCAAATCGTTTTGGTGACCACTGCTTTATAATATAGTTTTAGATCTGGTGCAGGTAGGCCACCCTCATTTGCATTTTTTTCATTAATTCCCTTGAAATTCTTGACCTTTTGTTTTTCCAGATGAATTTTGTTGTTATTTTTTCTAGTTCAGTTAAATAATCTCTTGGGAGTTTGATTGGTATAGCACTAAATAGATAGATTAGTTTAGGTAGTATTGCCATCTTTATTATATTCGCTCGACCTATCCAAGAGCACTTGATGTTTTTCCAATTGTTTAGATCTGACTTTATTTGTGTGGAGAGTGTTTTGTAGTTTTGCTCATATAGATCCTGACTTTCCCTTGGCAGATATATTCCCAAATATTTTATACTATCGATAGTTATTTTGAATGGAATTTCTCTTTGTATCTCTTGCTGTTGCATTTTGTTGGTGATGTATAAAAATGCTGATGATTTATGTGGATTTATTTTGTATCCTGCAACTTTGCTAAGTTGTGGATTAATTCTAATAGTTTTTTAGTTGATTCTCTAGGGTTCTCTAAGTAGACCATCATATCATCTGCAAAGAGTGATAATTTGGTTTCCTCATGACCTACTCTAATTCCTTTAATCTCTTTTTCTTGTCTTATTGCCAAGGCTAGCATTTCTAATACAATATTGAACAGTAATGGTGATAGTGGGCAACCTTGTTTCACCCCTGATCTTATTGGGAATGGTTCCAGTTTATCACCATTACATATGATGCTAGCTGATGGTTTTAAATAGATGCTACCGACTATTTTAAGGAAAAGTCCATTAATTCCTATACTCTCTAATGTTTTTAATAGGAATGGATGTTGGATTTTATCAAATGCTTTTCCTCCATCTATTGAGATTATCATGTGTTTGTTAGTTTGGTTATTAATATAGTCAATTATGTTAATAGTTTTCCTAATATTGAACCATCCCTGCATTCCTGGTATAAATCCTACTTGGTCATGGTGTATTATTCTGGTAATGATTTTTTGTAATCTCTTTGCTAATATTTTATTTAAGATTTTTGCATCAATATTCATTAAGGAGATTGGTCCATAATTTTCTTTCTCTGTTTTTGTTTTACCTGGTTTAGGTATCAGTACCATGTCTGTATCATAAAAAGAGTTTGGTAGGAGTCCTTCATTCCCTATTTTTTCAAATAGTTTATATAATATTGGAGTTAACTGTCGCAATACATTTTCTTTTTTTTTTTTTTTTGCAATACATTTTCTAATGGTATGTTTCTGACACTTTATAAAAAATGATTGAGGATCTTAGTTACATTTTATATGAGATAATGTAATGCTTCTGCCATAAATAAATTTTATATTTTAATTTATTCTTTTAATGGTTGTAAAATGTATTTGTGTTTATCGTCCTGTACATATATAGTCTACATATTTTTTTACAGATAACTATAGCTATAGATATATAACTAAATATTGATAGATGGATATACTCTTCTTGTTTCTCTTGGAAGAAAGTAATGCTCTTCTAAGTATAGACAAGAAAAGAATTGTATCCCCAGCACCTAGCAGTGCCATGAACATAATAGGTATTTAAATACTTTTTGATGTATTATTTCTAATGTTGCTACCCCAAAGAATATGAAAATAGCATTATATTCCTTAATTAATAATTTTTATGAGGCAATCTTTCATTATTCATATATCATATTTTATTTATGAAGTCACTTACAATTCAAAAACCACTCTTTTTTCTGATTATTGGTTAACACACAGACATGGTTATCAAGAATATTTTTTGGTATAAATAGGAATTCTACACCTGCTCCCATTGAGATAACTCCTTGAGGTAAACTCCTAGTACTGGGATCTCAGGATCAAAGTGTATGAATACTTTATGACTTTGTCTGATTTGATTTTTCTTTTGCATCGTTCCAAATTGTTTTTCTGAATTGTTGGATCATTTTATGGCTCACCAACAGTGTTATAGTCCTCTCCCTGAAGTGCCTTTCTGTCCTTCTACTAGCTTTATTTCTTTTTCTTTCTTTCTTTTTTTTTACGCATCTTTACCAGTTTACTAGATATGTAGAAAAATTTTGTGTTTTTAATGTGCATTTCACATATTGTTGGTGCATTATATTTCTGTTAATGGTTTTTAATTCTTTTTTCAATTATTTTTTCTTCCCTTTTGGCCATATATATTGATAAATATCACGTACTTCAATATTTTGTGTTAATTCCTATATTTCTTGGATAATATGCCATTTTAGGTGAAAATATTCCCAATTACACACTTTGTGTTCATATGTCTACTTGATTATGCTTCAATCAAGCTATGTCTTCCATATTTAGCTATCGCTCAAAGTTTTGTCATGAACTTTAGTTTTCTATACTATATTACTGATTTTCACAATTAAATAAGTCCCATGGTAAGTAAAAAGTGATGTACTTAGAGGCAAGGAAAACTGGGGTCAAATCTAATTTCTAGTACAAGGATGACTCTACTGAGGGTAAATTATTCAAACTCTTACCCTGTTTTCCCATTTGTATGACAAATATAATAGCAAATACTTCACAGAGTTTACATGAAGATCAAATGAGATTAAATTTGAATTGTGTGCAGCCTTTGACACTATTATCACTCTCTCCTCCTGGATATGCTCCTTTCTCTGATTCCCTCCCTATATCCAACCACTCTTGCCCCAGAACATGGAACTCTCTCCTGGTTTTCTTCCAGTGAATCTGAATGTTCTCCCTCTTACCCATAGATGTCATTCACAGATCTCTCTTAAGTGCTTTTCTCTTTTACATCTACAATTCTTCACCTGGTATAGATGATTTAATTAGGATTTCTAAGCTGATGATTCTCAAATCTACCTATTTTGCCCTGACTCTTCTTCTCTTCCTTGTGACCTCTCTGGTTTCCCTTAAGTTAAAATTAAAATTTCATCTTTTATAGACAGCCTTTCCAACTCCATTTAATTCTAATATATTATCTCTTTATTATTTCTTATTTATCCTTCCCATCCTCCTTCCTTCAATAGCACATATTTCACTGCCTTTCACAAATATTAAATTGGTGGTCCAGTCGACAACTTAAACTGAACAAGTCAAAAATATAATTAATTATCTTCTCCTTTTTCACCTTCCCTGTTACTGTGGATGGGAATACTATTCTCTCAGTCCCTTTATCACAAAACCAAGAAATATATCTTCTTTTATTACTGTTTCTCAGTATGTAATCCTGACCCCTATATTCAAGCTGTTGCCAAGATGTATCAGTGTCATCCATGCAGCATCACTTATATATGCCCCCTTATGTCCAGATGTCACTAGAGTGCAGGCTCTCATTACCTTATGCCTGGATTTCTACAATAGGTGCTGGTGGGTCTGGCTACCTTAAAACTTTTCCATTCCAATTCATCCTTATTCACCCACCAAAGAGATTTCCCCTAATACACAGTCCTGACCATATCACTCACTCTCTAAAATTCCAGTGTCTCCCTTTTGATTTGATTATATATTTAAATTGTTTTATTTTTTATATTAAAAGATCTACATTACTTATATCCTTTCTTCTTTTCCACTCTACTTAAATCTTAAATTCCCTCAGAAACTCATTGATCTGGTGACATTGACCTCCTGTTATAAGAACAAAACACTCCATTTCTCCGTTCCACCTAATGACCTTCCTGGCTTCCTTTAAGTCAAAATTAAAATCCTATCTTTTACAGGCACTCTTTCCAATTCCACTTAATTCTAATATATGTTTTCTTTTTTATTTCATATTTATTGATGATTTTGTTTATATATTTTTTCAAGTGAGGGTGGAAAACTTGCTTTGACAAGTTTAGAGAAATCTAAAGCAAATTTTTCTCAATATGGTATCTACGAGTGACTTTCCTTGAATTGATTATTTTTGTTTGCTTTGTTTTTGAAATATATAGGGATTTGGGACAGAATATCAGAGTGTTGGGAATTCTAAAAACTTCTATAAGACATAAATTTCCGAATGATAAAAACCTAGAGATTTACAAATCTAACCCTATCATTTTATGAAGAAACTTTGAGGTCATCAAGTTCTGTACCCTCATTTAGTAGGTAAAGAAACAGTTGACCACAGATAGTAAGTGATTTAATAAAACCCATAAAAATAATAGCAGAGAAGACTAAGATATGCACGGCATGATTCCTTATGCAATGTTCTTTCTAGCAGATTACACACCAATAAGTTTGGAAGAATCAATTTTTGTCATTTTATGTGATGAGGATTGATGATTATAAGTCAGGAAGAACAAGGTATGTATTTTGCCTTACAGACATATTTGTTCTATGGTCCTAGGCAAATCACTTAAACTTTTTTGAAAATCCTGTATTTTGGATAAATAAAATAATTATAATACTATGTCTTAAAATAATGAAAATACTGTTTACAGCTCTTACCTCAAAGTGACTTTTATAAGGATAAAATGAAATAATGTAAGTAAAATGATTTGCAGTTTTACAGCTCTGCATAAAAATTAAATTCAGAGGGATAATATTTTTATAGAAAGAATAAAGTCATTAGAATAAAATGATGAGGGTCTAAATTCCACTTTCTCACTTGTGTGAAATTGAAAAAAAATGAATTAACTCCTTATGACCTCAGTTTATTCTTCTATAAAATGGACTGGATCTCCTCTGAAGTCCTTTTCATTTCTAAATTAATACTCTCTATACCTAATAAAAGGTGACAATACTAAAGAACTTGGGAGACAGCTTGTTAATGCTAAAATAATTTTATTTATTTATTTTTATCAGTGGAGTTATCTAGCTTGTTGACTTGAGGAAATACTCTATGGAGTGGTTTATTGTATTCTAGCAAAGCATTTGACACAGACTCTCATTATAACTCTTTGGATAACATGAGAAGAAAGTGTACTGACTGAATGTATAATAAAGTAGGTTCATTGTTTGTTAAATGACTGATCCAGAGATCATTGATTGATGGATTGCTGCCAACTTGGAAGAAAATTCTCAGCAGTATCTTACAAGACTCTTACTTTATCTCTTTTCAGTTCTCTCTCTCTCTCTCTCTCTCTCTCTCTTTTTCTCTCTCTCTCTCCCTCTCTCTTTTCTCCCGTTTCCCTCTCTCTCCCTCTCTGTCTCTGTTGTACCTCTCTGTGTCTTATAAATATATAAATATATGTACACACACATTTGTATATACAAGTGAGTATATGCACATATGTCTAGAATTATATATATAAGCATATCTGCTTTCATGTCTATAAACACATATGTGTACACAAATTTTACACATGTGCATATTACTCATGTAAGTATAAAATTATATGTATGTATATATCCACATATCTATTCAGCTATCTATCAAAAATCTATCCATATATCTAAAATAGATATATTAATGAAAACAAAGGTGCTGGTTTAACCAAATCTATTTATTTAATTCATGTCCGCTCTGGAATTTTAACTTTTCTGTCCCCAAGCCTGGAACTAGTTTCCTCCTTATTTCTATATCATGGCTTCCATGGTTTCTTTCAAGTCTTGGTTACATTCCATGTCCTGCAAGGCTTTTATCTATCTGTCTATTTATTTATTCACCTATTTACTTGTGTTTTTTTATTCCTTTATTAATTGATTCATTCATCCTTTTTTATTTACTTGTTTGTTTTAGTTATTTAAACTTAGTGCCTTTCCTTTGAAATTATCTACAATTATCTTGTCTGAAGTTTCTTTGTATATAATTGTTTACATAGAGTTTCTTTATTCAAACTTCCAAACTTCAAACTCCTTGACAACAGGGTCTAGGGCATATGTGTGTTTTTGCGTGTTTCTGGAGGGATGAAATTGGCTTTTTTAATATTCACATAGTTTAGTACAGAATAGATCCTTCACATCCACTTGCTATTTTTGTTGTTGTTGTTGACTTGAAACCACCACATTTCTTTCAAGGATTTTCTAAGCACTATGTGTACTTGACCTTAAGAGTTTGGAGAAAAGTAATACTAATACCTTAAGGATATTATTAATACTGGAAGTAATATATGTATAGAAAAATGATATTAATTTATAACATAATAAATTCCATATGAGTAGTGTGAGAGTTTTTAGACAGTTCTATTTATTATGAAATGGGGAATCCAGAGAAGGTTTCTTGGAGAAGATTGCAGTGAAAGATTGTGGCAGGATTTCAGTAAGCTGAGAGAGGGTAAAGTTGAAAAGAAATTAAGAGGAATAACTAATATATTCAGGGACAGAAACTTGAGCTATAAACTTCTTAAAAGACTGAATTGATGAACCAAATCTGACAAGACATAATTAATTAGATATAAATGTAAATTATTACATTTAAAATATTTTTAAATCACCTGCTTATTATAGCATGAGGAAATCAAGACTAAACAGGAGGTTATATGATGGAGATTTAGGGTTTTGTTAAAAGAAATTTCAAAAAAAGTCAAAGATATTATCTGACATAAAAAAGTTAATGAATGCAATTACACATCAAATTATTAGAAAAATCTTGTGATTAAGGGAAGTAATAATCAAATTATATACTTATCAGACTTTGTATGAAGTCTTATGTTCCCTTTAGGATGGCATACTGTATTAAGGACAATAATTAGTATTTATATAGCATGGTCATTTTGAAAATCACTTTATAAATATCTCATTTATCTCATTTGATCCTCAGAATAACCCTTGGAATTAAGGGCTATTATGATCTTAATTTTGCAAATGAGGAAACTAAGGAAAAGATAAAATTACTAATGCAGGGTTGTAAAGCTAAGTGATATCTAAGGTCATATTTGAACTGGTCTTCTTGACTTCAGGTAAAGCAGTCTATCCATTGGGATAACTTTTTCCTTTTTAAGACTCAAACTGTAATTTACTAAAAGTTGGGAAACCAGGACAATGAAAAACTTTAACAACGTGACATTGTTGCATTGTTTAAATAAGAGAAAATGAAAGAAAGTTATCATAAATATCACAAATCTGAAGAATTATTTTTATGTGAAAAGGCAATAAACTTATCGTAGGTTTGGAGTATAATTGTAACTAGATCAAAGTTGGGAAGTTGGCAGCATATGGAATTCATAAGAAGTAATTCTTAACAATGGGCTGTACATAAATGTAAAGGATTTCACATAAAAGTAAAATCTGTCACCAGAAACATTTAAGTTGATGCTAATTGGCCACTAGTCAAGGACACAATAAATAAGATGTCTGAACTGGATTCTAAAGATTTCATTTAGTTTTATGATTCTCCAATTTTGGCAACCTCAAACTTAATTTCAAATTAGCTTTATGGTAATTATTCTGGGCTCATTCTTCTCTATACTCTAGACTTCTTCTACTTTACCACAATTGTTCAATCTGACTCTAGTCCATCACACATGGAAAGTACACTTTGTCCTTAAGTCTTCTTCCTCAGATTAGATGCCTCCTCTCAAAACCTCCATTTAAAATGAGTCCAAGACTACTAGCCAAGTCTTATTCACCTCTAGGATGCATTCCTTGACATAGTGCTGACTTGGTACCTACCCACATCTTTTCTACTTTCTTTTGTGTGTTGTCTTTCTTCACGAATATATAAAGTCCTTGAAGGTCTGCCTATCCTTATAATTATAAATGTATTTCCAGAAGTTGACAATGATTAATAAATACTAAATGATTAATGATTTGATTCCTCTGCTCCATTTTATCCCTTTCTTTTCTATTAATCTCATTCAGTATTTGATATATATTCAACCATATTCCAAGTGAATATCATGCATTAACCATTTCCATTATGGTGTAAGAGACAACATTTTTGGTTGTTGTTGTTTGTTGTCTTAACCTCTTCTAATCCCATAGAATCTAATTTATGAGTAAGACCATTTTTTGGTGATGTGGCAGATACAAACAACATTAGGAAATAATTTGAAATTCATATCATCTTTTTAACTTTTGGAATATTAGAATCAATAGATGTTAGATATCATGTAGTCCAAAACATTGGTTATACAGATGAGGAAAATGAGACCCAGAGAGATCAAGTGATTTGGTTATGATCATAATGTAAGAAGATAATTCTTGAACAGTAACTAAAACTCATCTCATTAATAATTCCCCAGTAGTTTTCAATCATGCCCTTGGTTAGATATCTTGCCAAATGTTCATTAATTTGGTTCTACCTTCCATTGATTTTCTCTACTATATGAGAAGAAAGTACAATTAATTAGTTATCATCTTTCTTGATATAAGTTACTAAGATTATATTTCTCCTGGGTATTGTCTTTAGCAAGTATTCTTCACTGTTGACAAATAAATCAATTGTCATTTGCCCAAGAAAAGTTTTGAGGACTTTTTGTCTTATTGTTATATTAGTTAATCATCTTAATGTCAAGATCATATTTTCAAAGGAAATGTTTTAATGATAAAATAAAAAGAAAATATTAAGGATATTTTGAAGTATCTCTAAAGGTCTTAATTTTTAGGATTCTTTGTGATTCTGAGGTTGGCTTGTTAGAATAATACTTCTTTATATAAATGAATATATAAAAATGGTAGAGTAATAACAGATAATGTTACCTCATAAAGAAAATATGTATCATATTCATATCACTTATAAATAACTACTTTAAAGATGCAACCTTTATTTACTATTATTAAAATAGAATTTCATTTCTTTAGGGAGATCCTGGAAAAGATCTCCTCCTAGCAAAGTAATTTACCACTTACTCTACACTTATAGTCTTAAAGGGAAGGGATATTAAGGGATTACTTGATTTGCTCAACATCACCAAACCTGCCACTTAAAATTATATTTATAAAAGAGAAGACAGGAATACAAATTTATGTAATTATTTTTTTTCTGAAATTGTGTTAAGAAATTAAGGTTCTACAAAGGAAATATTTCATTACTTAGCAATTAAGATAATATAATAAATTATTCTTTGTAGAAAAATGAATAAATATAATGAAGACTAGATTATAATAAATTAGAAATAGAGATATAGGAATATTTACTTTAATTGATGAGAAAATGTTCTAAGTTAGAGGAAGAAGTAATTACTTAAACCCATGTAGATTGTCCAATCAGAAACTTATTTCCTCTCAAATTGTAAAGTATATAAAGTCATCTATGTACTGAATCACTACTAACAGTGGAGTTCTGTTCTTAGTCACTCTGCTCTCCTCACATTCTTTCCTCTTCATTTTTTTTCCTTTATAGAAACTTCACTTCGTGCACACCATTTCATCACCACCTAAAGTCACAAGAAAACTGCTATCAGAGCTGCTCTGGTATCTCTCTCTCTTCTCTCTCTCTCTCTCTCTCTCTCTCTCTCTCTCTCTCTCTCTCTCTTTCCAACCACCCATCTTTAGCTCTGCCTTTCTTCTTTTTTCTGAGTGAATCATGTGAAATGATACCTATTTCTACTAAGAACAGATTTTCGTATTGAAGAATTAAGGAATACTACTAATGCTACAGATTTACATTATAGAATAATTGACTTAATTCTTTATCTTTTGGTAATATGAATATTTGTCCCCACTTGAATTACAAGGAAAGCATGGGACAGGGTTTATGGCAATATCTGCTTTGTTAAATAATTCAAATTTGTACTTACAGTTGTCCAACTGACCTGCTGACCTAGGTCTGTGAAATATAATGTAACAATGGAAGAAGCTGCAATGCTTTGAATGGTAACATAATCCTTCAGAAAGGGGCCACCTATTAAAAAGAAAATAATAAGAAAATGAATGATTTAAACATAATAAAAATGTGTAAAAGAGGCAGCCTGGCTTAGTGGATAACGTCAGTTTTAGAGTCAAGAAGACAAAGGTCCACAAATTTCCATTGACAATGTGTGACTGTATCCCTTTAAAAAAAGTCGTTAAAGTTCTTTTAGTTTCCAGCAGTATTCTAAAAGGAAAGATTGCAGAACAAGCACTTATATCTATCAGAAAAGGGGGATTTCATCCTTGGGAGTTTCTTTTTATTTATTTTTTAAAAGATCTTCAATTTCACTGATGTAAGGAATTACTGATAATTATTTTACCTCCACCAACACATGCAATCAGTTACAATTTCCCTATACCAAGGAAAGTGCAGGTCCTAACAAAAAATATACATATATATTAATATATATTACATATTAATTATATATATATATAACTTAATAAACATTTAAAATCTACTATCTATTTAAGCATTCTTTCCTTAAGTCAGTCTAAAAGTAGGATAAGACAATTGTCATATGAACTAAATTATAGATATAATAAATGCAAACTATTAAATATTCTCAATTAATGGAAAATGATTCCATACAGTGAATAAATCATGAGCCCAGAACCATAACAATCACTCCAATGAACAGGGTTTCTTATATCTTTCATTAGCTAACCACTTCTAACATACGTTTATTTTTTAGTATATAATTTTATTTTGCCCACATTATTTAATAGCCGAATTCAACCTCTTGAGTTAGCAAAACTCATTGAAATTTTAGAAATCTTTTGGGAATCACTTATCATTGAATTGGAAATACAGAAACAGTTTCCTCACTGATTACCCACTTATATCTATATTTATTTATGTAGATACTTATCTACATATATAGATATAGATGCAAATAAATGTATATATATATACATCTATTTACATATACACAATGACAAACAGACATACACATGATACATATGTATTTTTTTGACTCATATTGGATCTCAGAAATGGGACAAAAGTTTGTCTTTATTTTTGAAAATGACAAGTAGACTTTTATGAATGCAAATAAATGCTTTTCAAAACTGAAAGGCAGATAATGTACTGTTGATAATTACAGGTTTATAAAGGGATTAAGGACAAAATAAAAAAAGAAAAACCTGAAACAAGTTATGGATAGAGTTTGAAGACAGTAATTTCATGAATTTATTTATTATAGCAGGAAAAATTCAAATAAGCCAAATAATGAGTGCATATTTTTAATACTTGCTCTTTAAGTGTTTTAATGAGAATTTTTTTCAATTCTTAGTATAAAACTTTTTTTAATTCATAATTATTCACAATAATTTTGAGATCAGTAAACTAAAGACCTTAGACAAATATAATTGAGCTCCTTCTTTTACAGATAAACAAGCAGTGGTCCAGAGAAGTTGATGTATGTAATGTCTTATCAAAGAATAGTCATAAAGATATAGAAATCTTGAAAATCTCCTGAGTATAATAGAATATCAATGAGCTAAGCCCAGCGGCGCACAGTAAGGACAAGTTGAAAACATTCTTATTACTCTGATTAAGTTATACTGAAAATGATCCCTTGGTTGTGGCAGCTCTCCTGAGTACTTCCATGGAAAATCCTTATAGTAATGAAAGATATAATGAAGTATAGCTTCTCATGCATATATATATATATATAATAGATAAGTTATCAACACAGAGTGCCCTACTGTAGTATAAGATTAAATGGATATATGACTTGAAGAGTGTAATTTAAACAATATGACTGAAGAAGAAGTAGACTGACAAAATGATCCTTAATTGCTGCCCAAGCTTTATTGTTTATTTGTTTATTTTAAACTAATGTGATTCCTGGAAAGTTGACCACACTGGAAAATTCAATTTGTTCAATAATTGTGAAGCTTCTCTAAAATAGTTGTCTTCAATTATATTCTCCTAATTAACTCCAGTCTCAGCTTCATCTATTGAATCTGTCTTAATTACCGGAACATTTTGGATTGTTATAAGCATAAACTGAGATTGCAAATGTGTTATATTCTGTAAATATTTTTCTTAATAAACATGAATTGAGCTTTACATTTTATTTATAATAACAAATGTTGAGAGAACCTATGCTATATTAAGCAGAGATGCTCCTGACTTCAGGACCAATGCTCTAGACTCTGCACCATGTAGCTGCCCCAGTTTTTCTTACCTGCAAAATGAAAGTGTTTTAGTGACGTCTCCTTCACATCTCAATCTGTGATACTTTGATCCTTTTTATTATCTGTGCAACACTGGGGAAGGCTTTTCCCTTTTCCAGACCTCTATATCCTCCTCTAAATATATATATCTTTTGAAGGACAGCTTGAAACTTTGAGAGATTTAAACTTTTTTCACTAGATTAAATATTATTAATAAATATATATACATATATATATTACCAAAACACATTATTAGTTAGAAAGCTTCTCATCTGGCATTCTCTATTTTGATATAAAAAACAAATCAGGGGAGATTAATAAAAAAAGAAACAAGACTAATGACCATAACCTTAAGATGTTGCCCAAGGTGATAGAAAATTATTAATCAATACTTACTATGTTCCAGTTGAAGGCCAATACGGGAAGGGTACCACTGGGGACCTATTTAATATTAAAAAAAAAATCAGGTTTTTTTGCAACTGTTAGAAATAGAATTTGTTGTACTCTATGATTTCCGCTATATATTTGGAAAGAACCCCAAAAAGGAAAACCTTTGATCACATTTAATCTTTTCATTATGTATTTTTAATGTTTCTTGTAAATGCCTTTTTCATAAATGTTAGCTATCTTCATTATTATTTCATATGAAAATTTTCTGTTATAATTTCTTCCCTATCGTTTTTAAAATATATTTGATGTCTTTTTTATTGCACTCATGTTTCAATATATCATTTCCATATACTAATTCAATAAAGTATCTATTTTTTTCTGTCTTTCCTTCCTTTCTTCCTTTGTTTGCTTCTTTCCTTCCTTTTTTTCTTTCTTTCTTTTTTTTAGTGAGGCAATTGGGGTTAAGTGATTTGCCTAGAATCACATAGTTGGTAAGTGTTAAGTGTCTAAGGCTGGATTTAAACATAGATGATCCTGATTCAGGACCAGTGTTCTAGCTGCTGCACCATCTAGCTGCCCCAGTTTTTCTCATTTGCAAATGAAGGTATTCTAGTGAAGTCCCGTTCATGTCTCAATCTGCAATACTTTGATCCTCTTGACTACCTGTGCAACACTGGGAAAGGCATTTCCCTTTTCTAGACCTCTATTTGCTCCTTTATAAAATAAAGGAGGGCTGACATACCCTACATGATTTTTATGTCCTTTCTAAGTCTAAATTTTTGGACCTATGAAATGTATGCAAATGATACTAATGAGAGTGCCATTTATGTGACTTAGACAAGAGCAGTTCTTTGGAATATAGAAGGTAAAATTTATAGACTAAGTCCACTAAAAAAAATATTTGCCAATATAATGAACCATAGTAATATTTGATATCTCTATAGAATTTTATAATTTATAATTATTTTATATTCATGATCATATCTGATCTTTCAAATAACCCAATCATGTGAGGTACATAGGACAGCCATTATTTTTTCTATTTTGCAGATGAAAAAACAGTGAGATTCATAAAAGTTAAATAAGTCACCAAGTACTCTGGTTTTCACTTTGTCTACTGTATTTCAAGAAAACATAGTATGGGGAGAAGGGGTCTGCATTCATATTCAGCAGACTTGGGATATTACTACTTCTTTGCTATTTAGCAGAATATCTTTTGTGATGTTGGGGAAATAAATTAACTTATCTGGGCTTCAGGTTTTCTTTTTGTAAAATAAGAAGATTAAATTACCTTTGAGTTTTGTTTTCCACAATAAATATTTGATCCTAGGATCCTAAAATACTTTTATTGTATTGTAAAAATATAGTTACACATTGTTGCTTCCAATTTTAAATAAATAAAAATTAGAAATATCAAAATGAAAAAATAAAGGTAAAAATAAAGCTTGATTTTGAATAGTTCTGTCTAAAAGGAATTTATTCCTTTATTCTATGTACTCATGTAATGATGTTTAGTATATGTGCCAAATTGTCCATGTGCCCAGTATAAAATTAAAGACATCAACCTTTTAGGAAGAGAGTCTATTATGTGAAGACAAAAATACAACAAATGTTAATAATTATGTTGGGGTGAGTAGAAGTAAAAACAAATATTTATTAATTCATAATAACAAAGTGATCATGGCTGTTTTATGCGTGAGATTTTCTCACTAGAAAATAAAATGTTTGTAATTATTTGAATATGAAACAAAAGGGAAAATAAAATTTGGTTTCATATGAGCTCTAAGAATCAAGTTATGCTTATTTTATTACTGTGTAGTTATATATATATATATGTATGTGTGTGTAATGCATTTTTATATATACATATATAACATGATGTTTATATAGGTATGTATAACATGTGTGTATAAATGTATTTTACATATACATTTTGCCTTTAAAAATTAAACTTTACATGATTGACAGCTCTTTAAGAGAAAAGAAGAATTCTTATTTTAAAAGGCTAAACAAAAATTAATAACAATTCAAACTAAATAGATCAAGCCAAAGATCAGAGGACACAGCACTAAATGAGAAATCCATTCTAATAATAATGCACCCATGAATTAACAGCTCCAAATCCCAGCAGGGCATTTCATTTCATGTCTCCTCAGTCAACATGGTCCTAAGTTGTAAATGCACTCAGGGAATAGAGTTGGCTTGTGGCACCAAAATGATGCAGCCAGTTTCATATAGAGGGGGAGTTATTCATGGCCTGTAGCAGTTCTTTTGAAGTAGCTTCTGTCTTCTTGGCAAGAGAACAAATTCCAACAATTACTTTAGAAAGCAGTGGAGTAACACAGTGTGACTCCTTGGAGCTGAAAGCACATGTGTTCCATGAGGATTTTAAGAAGATTTGGGGAGGCAGCTAGTGAAGTATTCCAGATGCTGAATGCTTTGAAATCAAACAGCTGGTTGGAAGCTTAAAAACAATTCATGTTGTCCATGGACATGAAAATATCTGTTCTTACTCTAGAATAAAGTCTGTGCTTCATATTTTTGTGAATACCCTCATACAAAAACACAACACAAGTTTATTTTCTTGGTCATTTGAGGTTTCTATAACCTGATGATAGTATCTATTTTTATTTGCAATATCTAATTGTCTTTAATCAGCAATAATGGCATTGTAATGTTATTAAAATAAAAAAATAAGTATTATCAGGGACATTTCCTTTCTCTTTTATCAGAGCACATTTTAGGAATGTTGGAAAATATCTTTGAAAAAACTCCTACAAAGATTTTTAGAATACTCTCATTTAGATATTTCTCATAAAATGTAATGTATTCATCTTTATTAAAGGAAATAGATTAAAAATAAATATCAAGTAAAATAAATTGTAAGGGGTAAGACTCTTTTAAATTCTTTAAAAAAAGTGCATGCATGTATGTACATATGTATCATATATGCAATATATATATATATATATTTATACATATTAAAAGAAATAAAGAAAGGATGTGCATATATGTTATGTAAGAACTGATATGTAAATACTTTCAAGGTTTTTAAAAATTATTTTGCATTGATTGCTATTGTAAACCCCATAAAGTTATAATTTGCTAGCAGGAGAGTCATGTAATGACTGAGAGAGATTAATCTTCAGAATGAAGAAAACTTGAATTCAAATAATTTTTCTTATATAATATTGATTGCTTATTCATTAACCCATTCAATCCCCAGAGAACTCTCTAAAACTTAATTGTAGAACAGTTAGCTATTTGCATTGATAGAGTTTTCTTATTGAAGTTTTCCCACTTATACTAATAAAGCCATAGGTTCAATCCCCCCCCCCAAATACATACATACATGGATGCGTGTGTGTATATACTTCTTGGTTGTGTGTTTTGGGGAGGCTTCAAAGGAAAGTGTGGTAGAGACAAGATATTAGACTGACTACCAAAGTGAAGGTCTACAGAGTCATTGAGCTAGCCTCATTGTGTAAATAAGAATAGACCAGCTGACTGCTAGGAAACTGAATCACTTCTATTTGAATTGTCTTAGGAAGTTTCTGAAGATCACTTGGCAGGATAAGATGCCAGACACGGAGACCCTTTCTCAAATTAAACTGCCAAGCCTTCAAACTCTACTGCAGAGAGCACAGTTCCATTGAGCGAATCACATTGTTTGAATGTCAAATATATGCTTGCCAAAAAGATTATATTATGGAGCTCACAAAGAGCAAATATTCATGTGGTGATCAGAAAAAAAAAAAGTTATAAAAGAACACTTTCAAGGTCTTTCTTAAGAACTTTAGAATTGATTGTATAACTTGGCACAGGACTAGCCAACATGGTATGCCCTCATCAAAAAAGGAGCAAAGCAGAATTTAATTAGCTCAGAAGAAACCGAAAAGCACAAAGTCAGGGGATCTACCTCAAATGTTCACGTGAACTATTTGTACCTGACCTCTAGCAGAGCTTTCCAAGCTCATACTAGTCTGATCATCCAGAGTGGAAAACACTCTAACTTGACCCTAACATAATGATGACATTTTAGTCCTTTTTGAAAACGAAGCACATAACTAAGTACACAACCAATATGTAGAGTTATATATACTTGTGTATCTGTATATTTGCATAGATATGCATGTTTGCACACACACACACACACACACACGCACGCACACAGAGATATAATGTTGACAAAGTTAAAATAGAGGTAATTTCCAAACAGTAAATGTAACCATATTTATTTTGATATTTAAAATCTCGTCTTTATTTTGTCATGCTGAGTTCAAGAAATATTTCTGACCAAGCTAAAATCAATTTATGAAATTTTTTGTGAATGAGAATTTTTAAAGGTTTTTAAATTTTGATTTTGCCTGTCTGTTTTAGTATTATTTGAATCTGATTACTCTAAAAACCCTCCTAAGGATTTGAGTAACTAAAATACTAATATTCCTTTATATTTAAGTAATTGTCATTGCTATTACAGAATACAATGTAAGCAAAAAGAGGCTATAGGGTACAATTGATAAAATATTGACTAGAATCAAAAAGATTTGGGTTTAAGTCCTTCCTTTGACATATTACTGACTATGTGACAGGCAAGTCGTAATATGTTAGAGACCTAGTCCAGTCTTTAAAACTATGTAACAGATTTTCTCAGTTGGATCATAAAAGAAATTTCTGGAAAGGGCCCCACATGTGCAAGAATGTTTGTGGCAGCCCTTTTTGTAGTGGCTAGAAACTGGAAACTGAATAGATGCCCTTCAATTGGAGAGTGGCTGAACAAATTATGGTATATGAATATTATGGAATATTATTTCTCCGTAAGAAACAACAAGCAGGACGATTTCAGAGAGGCCTGGAGAGACTTGCATGAACTGATGCTAAGTGAAATGAGCAGAACCACGAGATCATTATATATGGCAACAACAATAGTATATGATGATCAATTCTGATTGACATGGCTCCCTTCAACAATGAAATGTTTCAAACCACTTCCAATTGTTCACTGAAGAAAGCCATATACACCCAGAGAGAGGGATGTGAAATGTGGACCACAACATAACATTCTTGTACTCTTGATTGATGTTTGCTTACATTGTGTTTCCTTTATCTGATATTTCTTCCTTGTGGATACGATTTTTCTTACACAACAATGATAAGTTTGGAAATATGTATACATATATTTGATTTACCAAGTATTTTAATGTAATTAACATGTAGTAGATATCCTGCCATTTAGGGGAGGGGTGGGGAGTTGGGGGGGTGGAATTTGCAACAGAAAGCTATTTAAGGGTTAATGTTGAAGAACTGCCCACACATATGTTATGCAAATACAATTTAAAAAATAATTAAAAAATAAAAGAAATTTCCATACTGGATGTACCCCTTACTTCCTTCTTCTTTCCCTTCCTTCCCCTCTCTCTCTCTCTCTCTCTCTCTCTCTCTCTCTCTCTCTCTCTCTCTCTCTCTCTCTCTCTCTCTCTCTCTCTTTCTCTCTCCCTGTCTTCCTTTCTTTTTTTCTTCCTCTCCTTTTATCTCCCTTCCTTTCTTATTTTTCTTTGTTATGAAGTTTTTTTCAACAGGCAGGACAGAGAACTTGAAATGACTACCAAGTAAAAATCCTCAATCTCACCATTTCATTTTCTTTTTATTTCAAAAATTAATGCTTTCTCCCTCCTAGATGGAGGCCTGAAAAAAATCCAGACAATGTACAATTTATGAAATAGATAAATTTGATGGCTGTTTTTTAGAACAATTAGTGGACTTTCTTTCTATGAACAGTTAATTTTATTATAAGGAAAAAATTTACCTTTGACTATTTTTCTCTCCAAAAATTGCTAATAACTAATAGGTTTAATAATTATGAGCAATGCCTGCTGTGATTTGAAAGGAGCAATTTGAACAGGTAAATTACTGTAATCAATCATCAGCATCAAGCTTTTAAAAATCTTTGAACTGTATCCTCTTCTAAGGTAAATGTTCAAAGTATAAGAATGTGACAACAAACTCCCATTACATATGTAATTCATGATGAAAAAAAGTAACACAGGTTAATCTAACCAAGGCATTTCTTACCTAATACCTAGACAAAAAAAATGTAATTGGTTGCAAAGCAATCTCTGATTATGCAGCATATGCAGCCATGTAGATGAAGTCAGTGTATTTTCTGAAAGCCACAAGGATTTTCTGAAATGAAACTTGTCAATGCCTTTACTGAAATTTGAATGCTAAACAAAATTAGGTATTTCTGACATGTTGCCTGAAAGTATTAGAGATTTACAAATGCTATTTTTTCTTGATTAGGACTGAACACCTAAAATTTTTCAAGGACAATCCAAAGGCATCAAAGAGATACTAGTTTATATCAACATGAAAATGGAAGTTTCTGTTGAAGTAAAAAGTAAATACTATTACTTACTTGGATAAATGATACTTTTAGAAGATGACTGAAAGGATGGAACATTATTTTTTGGAGATTCAAGTTGAGTAATTTACAAAGCTTATTATCAAACCATGGTAAACTATAGTCTCAGACATTCTGAAGAAAGTGAAGATAAAGCACAATCATACTAATAGTCAAAAGTAAAATACTTTATTTGGTTCAGTCTTTAATGCTAAGTAGCATAGACCAAATAATTCTCAAAAAATAATTTTTAAAAAAATGGAAATCATATAAAACATAACTGAGATAAATAGAACTTTAGATTGGGATGATAGGAAAAAAAAGCATTGGGCAGAAAGGCAAGAAACCATGTGTCTAATACTAATACTATTCTTATGTTACCCTGTGCTCAAACTTACTCTTTCTTTAGGCTTAATTTTTTCCAATATATATTAAAAAGGAAGGCACTTGATCACATGATCTCTAAGACCCTTTCCAGCATGGAAAATTCTATTAGTTTTATAGTAGTATATTTACAGGATAATGGGAAGGGAGTGGATACATATATCAACTAGATTTCATTCAATAAAATTCAGGTTCTTCATTATGAAAGAAAAAATTGGACAATTTTGATTGTATGAAGTAGGTTTTGCACAAAAAAAAAAAACAACAGAAACAAGATTAAAAAGGAAGTCCAAAGTACAAAGATGGGAAGTATTTCTGATAAAGATTTCATTTCTTAAATATATAAAGAACTGGGTCAAATTTAAACAAATATATGTTATTTCCCAACTGATAAATGGTCAGAAAATATGAATAGACAATTTTCAGATGATAAAATTAAAGCCCACCTACAGTTATATGTTAAAAAATGCTCTAAATCAATATTGATTAGAGAAATGCAAATTAAAATAACATCTCACAGCTTTCAGATTGACTAAGATGACAGGAAAAAATAATGATAAATGTTGCAAGGTTTGTGAGGAAACTGGGACACTAATGCTTTGCTAGATGGAGTTGTTAAATGATGCAACCATTCTGAAAAGCAATCTGGAACAATGCCCAAAGGGCTATAAAACTGTGTATATCCTTTGACCCAGCAGTGCTATTACTGCATCTGTATCTCATGGAAATTTTAAAGGAGGAAAAAGGATTCACATGTACAATAATAATGGTAGCAGCTCTTTTTGTGGTAGGAAAGAATTGGAAAATGAATAGATGCTCATTAACTCGGGAATGACTGAAAAAATTGTGGTATAAGAAGTTAATTGAATATTATTGCTCTATAAAAAGATGAACAAGCTGATTTTAGAAAGACCTAGAAAAATTTACCTGAACCCTATACTTATTGAAACAAGTAGAACCTGTAATATATTGTATACACTAACAAAAAGAATGTGCAATGATCAACAATGAAAGACTTGGTTCTTCTCAGTGATCCAAAGCAATCCCAATAGACTTTGGACAGCAAATACTATCTGCATTCAGAAAAAGAATTAAGGAGACTGAATGTAAATCATCACATACTATGTTCACTTTTTGCTGTTTTTATTTTTAATCTCTTCCTTGTTTTTTTTCCTTTGCATCTAATTTTTCTTTTCCAACATTATTCATAAAGCAATGTATGCTAAAAGTAAATGTTTGTCACCGGTGACATGAGAAAACATACTGATTTGTTATCTTTTCCAAGTTTTACTTCTGATCTGGGCAGTTGTTCCTGCCCCCTTTAACTACAGGAATGTGAAAATGTATTACTATCAAAAGGTTTACTTTTTCATATACTGATAAAAATAAATTTAAATTTAGATCAAGGTAGTCTTAACTTGGCTTATTTTCTGATGAGTTCATGCATCCTAATTGATACATTCTTTTCCCATGCTGGCACTTTTAGAAGGAAACACTTTCTCTGAGATGCTCATGAGAGATAGTTTCTGCTAAGCCTGAAAGCACACAACTATCATATTCTAAGTCCTTAGAAATATCAGCTATGCCCAAATCCTGGGGCAGCTGACCTACACAGTCACAAATGCACAAGATCTCCCTATAGAAACACACACTATATAGAACCAAAGGTGAAGTAGGAAGAAAAATATCCATGAAGTGCAAACAACATAAAAAATGTACAGCCTTTTGCATCTTTGCTACAGTTTAATTTTATTCCTTTCTTTTCTCTCCTTGCACTTCCCTTTCCTGTGTCTATAGTATTATTAGAGCCACCATTAATATATCAATAAAAATTGCATTGTCTTTGTCTGGGCAATACCCAGGAAATACATTGCACCATGAGTAGAAGCAATGTTCACGTGTCTGGAACAAAGAGCCATCACCATTCTGCTCTTCCACCTTGATATCCTGGCTGTGATGTTTTTTCTGATTAACTAGCACCAGTTAACTAATTCTTTAGAATTATAGTCTCTCTGTAGCATCTTGGAATATGTGAGCATAGTACCCACTAATAACCTAACTGTAGACACTAAATGCCACTCTTGGAGGTACTAGATGATTCTTCTCAGTCTTAACTTCCAGGTTTTTTATGTAGTTAGAAATGTCTTATACACAGTTGGAGTTTTAGA